>CAVNYN010223310.1:0-71289 GCA_963692815.1 Nyctanthes arbor-tristis | reverse complement strand
ATTTCAACTTGTTCTTTTATAGTTAGGTGGTGTCCACAATGAAGACTAAACATTTTCCATAGAAAAACCAAGAAAAAACTAACAAAGAACAAGTTGAAATGAAAACAAAAAATGTCGTCTATGTTCGTATATTGCACCTCATTCGAACCTCAACTGTCACTACTACTATAACAGACAATAAATTCCTGTGACATTATTTCCGTAGAAAGGGAGATCTAACTCATGTTCAAAATTTTTTCTCAGAAATATTTTTTAAAGTTCAAAATTTAGTGGTCCTCAATTGAAAATAATAATAATAATAATAAATCATGAGATATTATTTCTAATAATTGAATCACGTTTAGGATTAGGAATTTATAAAAATTGATATTATTTAATTTATCTCACCAAATCCCAGTACTCTTTTTCTTCAGACCTTTCTCTGCAGCTTCTCTAAGAATTGGTCCATTTTTGCCACTGAAATTTTGTGATTATTCCAGATCGGAAGAGCACACGAGTAAAAGTCCAACCAACAATTAGGGCGTTGACAAATACTTGGGACTAGGGGAAAAAGAGGTCAATATTGGACTAGGATGGGGAAAAAATTCAGGTATTCTAAGAGTACCTTATTAAGGTATTTTAGACTAATGAGAAATCTACGCGTGAGTTTCTGAACCCCATTTTTGAGACCTTTGAATCCATGTATGAGTTACAGATTAGTTTGGAGCACCTTGTAGGGCACTCCTATAGTACCAAATATTTTCTCTATTAGGTGGAAGATTAATTCTGTCAGCAATAAGGTAGAAGGGGGTCCACTTTAAAATATTTTTTATTGCTTTCAATGGGGAAAAAAAAGTGAAATGATATAATGATATCATCATGTAACAATTTATAAATACTTGCCAACCAACTCCTAATATAAATAGATATGTTCCACAGCTGTGCAGAGAATGTGACCGCATATACATATACATATAGAGTATCTCAACAATATAAAGGCATCACAAAAGTTATTTGTTATATGTGTCATTGTGAAGGTCAAAATTCTTCAAAAAAATTTTTTTTAAACTTTTCTTAGTTAAAAAATTTAAACGTTATAGAGGCTTTAAGTTTGACAAAAGGAGAGTATTTTTATATTTTCTTTCAACACACTCAAAATCTAAAGTCCAACCTTGAATATAAGAAACCGCCAACTTGGGTTAAAACTTTATTGTTGTTATATGGGTGTGAGTGTGACATTTAACACAAGCTTCATATTTGAATCGTGTTAAGCTACCAATACAAATTAACCATATTTTTCCAAAGAGAAGGAATGACAAAAAGGGCTTAGGCAGGCAAAGAAACGGATTAGGCAAACTTGTTGGGACCCCTCACTTTGACAATTCAAGGTCAAGCCTTTTGAGATTTTTTTTTTTGGAAAAAATAAATTTATTCTTTTTTTTTTCCATTTTTTTTCTCCTCCTTTTTATAGTAGATAGGACTAGTATATGCACGTGCGTCCCTATTCTTTTCTTCCGCCACTTGACTTATTTGCAGCCCTATTATTAGTTTTCCCCCCTTTTTGAAACAGTAGCCCTATTATTAGTTAAATATATATTTTTATTTATCACTAATATATAAAGGGTAATTATATTACCACTATAAAAATTAATATCTACACCATAATTTAAAATAATTATTCTATTTACTAAATAACCACAAGTATAATTACATCAATAACTCAACTCTATATTTTTAGTATGATTATACGATTTGTGCTAATTTGAGCACATTCTTGATTTAACTATCTTTCCCTTCTTCTCTTTCTTCATCAAGTAGAGATTCAATTAATGGCTTCGTTTTTTTCCATCCATCATTGCGGATTATCTTTTTAACAGTTCTATGGCCTTTGGGAATCATTTAAAAAAAAATTAAAGTTTCACTCAAAATTCTAGCAAAAGCAAAGAAATAAAATATTTTGAGAAATTTACAGTTTGTAGCTTTTCTTCCTTGTCCAAGTCCTTTATATTGTGTTGGAATAGATAGTAGAAGGGGATTATATTGACACTACAAATTTTTATATATATGGACCACATTTTAATTGCACTAGTTGTTCATAAACTTTAATTGATCATTTATTTATGTCCTTATCATTTTTATCGCTTCATTTTTTGCAACATGTTATGGATTGGTACTTCTTGCTTGAAACAATGATTTTTCATTCAAAATTTTTACGAACAAAGATTCGGAAAATGGGAAAAAATTTGGTAATTCTTTTGAACGAATTCTTTGAACAAAAATTATTTTTGGATACAAGATATGCTAATCAATTAAAGGTTAATGATAAAAATGTACAAGGAAAAATTTAGGAACATAAACGTAATAGTTAGTAAATGTTGATGACATATAATGCAATTGAAATGTGATGTGATAATAAAAAAGTATGATGTTAATGTAACGACCTATATAGGAGAAATCATATAAGTTCATGTGCTTGTTATTCATAGTTAGAAAAAAATATTTTATATAACGACTTAAATCGATCATGAAAATGGTACAGCGGATTTATTTCTTGGTTGTGGTGGTTTTGGATTAGTAGTGGGAGAAGTCGAAATGGAGATGATAATGATTAGGACCAAATTATCTTTTATTACCTTTTGAAAACTAAGGAGGTTATAATTGTAAAATTCATGTGGTGTATTTATCAAAATTACTTTCAATTTGTGGTAGATTAATAATGTGGTGTATGATTAATTTTCGTAGTGGTAATATAATTACCCATATATAAAAGTGGGAATATGTGTAAAACATTCACTTCTCCATTTTGTCCCCAACTTTTTCTTTTAATACCAGCAATGTCCTTATAGTAATTGTGTAATTATTTTATATTTAAAATCTTAGTAAATGACATCTTAATTATACTTGAAAAGTTCCATCAAATAATAGGTTATAAAACTTAATTGATAACCACTTCTATTGTGCCATCATCACTACTTCTTCTTCCTTTACTTTTAATAACGTGTCTATTAGACACGCGTATTGCGTATTATTGTTGATCATTGTTTAGTAAGAATATGTCTGGAAAGAAAACCTTCTCGAAGATATTTAGCTTTTAAAGTGATTTATTTGTTTATATTTAAATAACATATACTTTGTATGAAGTTATTAATTAATTAATAATTATAAATTTATAGTTTTATGGTGTGTAATAACGATATCATAAGTTTAAATGCAATTAAATACAACACTATAAGTGCCCAATTAATCCAAAGATAGTTATTCTTTTGTGTTAGATTTTTTTCGGTATTAGAAGTTAATATTTGATCAATAATTTAAATTTTTTTTACTACATATGTATAATTTTTTTTATGAAATTTATATTTGTACAATTCTACGTTATCATATAACATGCAAAGCATGTTTAAAATACTCGTATATGTAAGTGTGTGTGTGTATATATATTCCAACAAGATCGGAAGAGCACACTCAAATAAAGAGAAATTTTATTTTGCCTAGTTATTATACTGTGTGTATATATGTCAAGCATTTAAACTACAAGCGCTCCACACTTATAGTTTAAACGTGTGCCATATATTGCACATAGACATTATTACATGCAAGTGTGTGCAAAATAAAATTTATATTCAATTAAATTTTGGTCTAAAACATGAAAATAATGAAAATGTAGAGCAATGCATGAAATGTGTAAGAGGATCTCAGTAGATGTCGAGTGTCATAACAGTATTCAGATAGTGATGTGGCATAATACCAACAACTAATATCAGCATTAACAAATCACATTATTGGTTAATATTATGCAACACCTATAACGACACACTTGACGTCTGATGCTTGACTAGAATCATGAAATATGACCATTATATAATCGTGCACAAATGATCTCTCGTGGACAATATAATTAACATTTTATTTAGTAAATATTGAAAGGAAATAAAAGAAGATCTCAAACATAAATCGCAACAATTGCGGAAGGTGATAAAAGTGAGATAAGTTATTTTATGCCATGGAAGAGCTTCTTTCAATCAATCCTAAATTCTTAAAATTTGTTCCTAATGATATAATTAGAACCATATAAACTAGTACGCTGAATGAGCTTTGTGCTCATTTCTTAAAATGAGTATTGTTAATGAGATAACTGACCTGATAGGTTGGTCATATATATACCATCCTTAAAAGCACCGAACTCAACAAGTTAGTGGAGACAAGTGATCCTTATCACACACGTGGATGGTTACCAGATACACGTGGATGCCAGTTAACACATGGACCAGACACGTGGAGCACATGCCCCGAAGTGTTCTACTTAGCCATTTTTTCTATAAATACCCCCCACTATGTTCAGGAGGGGGATTCTTGGATCTAAAAAAGTTATACTTTAATTACGAAATTTGTATCTTGTAATGAAAGAAGAAAGAACATTTCTGAATTATTAGTTGAAGACGGTTTAGTTTCCAGCATAAATTGTTGTCAACAATTTGGCGGTAGAAGAAGGGCCGATTAACAGCCACAACACTACCATGAGCACTACTATAAGTAAAAATCAGTCTATTGCAGCCCAGTCTCTATCTCGCATGATGAGGGAAGAAGATCCCATCCCAGCTAGCGGACCAGCCGCTGTTCCTAGTCCAATTCCAACACAGCTACCGTCTCAACCTGTGGTCGACGAAATCCTACGAACCATGCAACGCATGCAGTAACAACTAGATCAAATACAACAAATACAATAGTGTCAAGCCCAGAAGTGCATAAGAGCCGACCCAGAAGAGGTACAATCAGCACAGCGGGGACCTCATGAAGAAGTTAGAAGGAGCGCCAAGGCGGACACTAGGAGACCGAATCCCAGCCACATTGGTGAGAGCCCACATCTGTCCAATGCTGAGAGAATTGCACTCCGTGGAAAAAATGCTGTTGGACGTTCAAAATGTCCAAGATTGCCAGTGTCAAGATAGGCCATGAAAGATTTCAAGCCTCGCAATACCAAGACATGGGGCTAACGCACCCATCCAAACGTGCGAAGACCGAGCTGTTGGAGATGAGGCATCGGCTCGCCGAATTGGAGAGGAAATACACTGAAACCCCTCAAGCAGGATATTCCAAGCGGAGGCCTTTCCCCTTCAGTGTAGACATCCTGCAGACCCCATTGACAAAACTGAAGTTACCGCATATGCCACCATACACAGGGGAAACCGACCCGAACTCCCACCTAGATAAATTCAGGTTGTGGATGGAACTGCAAGGAGCTAGAGAGGGGGCCATGTGTAGAGCGTTCCCGACCACTCTTGGAGACATCCCAACTAAGTGGTTGAGAGAACTCCCCCAAAACTCAATTAAAAGCTGGGAAGAGCCATCCTCGTAATTCTTGTCGCAGTTCATAGGGGCAAAGATCAGAACAACACCAAAAGAAAAATTGGTAACAGTGAAACAAGGTGCCACTGAGACATTAAAATCCTATCTGGACCGCTTTAACAAGCAAGTACTAGAGACGGAGAAAGTGACAGATGACACTCTGTTGATGGCCGTCCTGTCTGGATTACAGAATGAAAGCCAGTTCTGGAGATCGGTCCATGAGGTCGGACCCAAAAGCTACTAAGAGTTCCTAAAAAGGGCGGAGAGATACATAAGCGCAGAAGATGCTACTGGTCGACCTGCCAATACGAAGACAACCCTTGATATGAATATAGGAAAAGGAGGTAGTACTTCGACAGAAGCTCTGAAATCTCTCTGAGAATATGGGAAGAAGAAGGAAACTAGGTATCAAGAACGGGGAAAACAAGTAAGCCAAGGGCGACAAACTTTTACTACCTTGACCGCTTCACTAGAAGAAATTTTCACACAAATATCTCGTGAAAACATCTTGCCCAAACCGAAACCTATGTGGACTCAGCCTTCCCAGCTGAACCAAGATAAATCTTGCCGGTATCATCGATCTGTCGGCCATGACACTAATGATTATCGTGATCTAAAAAGGGAATTGGAACGCCTCATTGAAAAAGGTTATTTGAAAAAAATTTGTGGCACCTCACAACCGTGGTAATAAGGAATTCCCATCTGTGGCTCTGAAACCAACACCATCTGTAAACCAAAGTCTGGGAGGGACTGAGATTCATGAGATTCACACCCTCATCAACACAAACTCCAACTCTTTACAATCACGAAGGTGGAGGCGTCAACTCGTGAGAGAGGCTAGGAATAGTTACCAAGCTTGTGATATCCCTGAAAGAACCGATCTACCAGAAATATCAGTTTCCTTCTCAGAAGAAGACGCCAGGGGTGTGTTACAAACCATGACGATCCCCTGGTCATATCATTAAATATTGAAGGATTCAAAGTCCACAGAGTACTAGTTGATACAGGAAGCTTCGCCAATATCCTTTACCTCGACGCATACACATTAATGGGAGGTCGGTTAAGTCAGCTCACTCCAGCGTCCAGTAACATCTAGGCCTTTACTGGAAACTCAATTCACCTACTGGGACAAGTTCCCCTGATTGTGGAGATGGGAGTCTTCCCGAGGATAAGGCGTTTCCAAACTGACTTTATAGTGGTAAACATTCCATCAAATTACAACGCGATATTGGGGAGACCAATCCTCCAAGAGACGAAGGCCGCGGTCTCAATCTACCGCCTCTGCCTTAAATTCCCTACGCCATTCTAAACTGCATCCATCAACGGAGATCAGCGCGTAGCCAGGGAATGTGATCATGGGATCCGACCTACATAATATTAACTCCCAACAACAAAGTTAATGAATACTTGACAGAAGTGGACCCTCGAGTGGGCAGTAAGAGGAAAACCACCGGCCTCGAAGGAGATTTGGAAAGTCTACTAGATGACCGACCTGAAATGGAAATCCACATAGGTCGCGGGTAATGAGAAGGAATCTCATAAAATTCTTGAGAGAGAATCTAGATGTATTTGCTTGGACCTATTCAGACATGGAAGGCATCGACCCATCTGCCTCGTGCCATATCCTCAACGTTAACCCTTGCATTAAGCCTATTGTACAAAAACGCCAAAGGTTGGGACCGGAAAGGTCGGAGGCTTTAGCAAGGGAAGTCACTAGGCTATTAAGCAATGGATTCATAAGGGAGGCACTGTACCCCCAATGGGTGGCAAACCCCGTCCTGCTACTTAAAACAAATGGGACTTCCGATCTCTATTGACTTTACTGACCTGAACAAAGCATGCCCAAAAGATAGCTTTTCCCTTTTTCACATCGATCAGATGGTGGATGCTACAGCTGGACACAAACTGATGACTTTCATGGATGCGTATTCCAGCTATAATCAAATACTCATAGCTCTTGAAGAGATCGGACTGACCTCGTTCTTTACAGATAGAGGATTGTACTACTACAAGATGATGCCCTTCGGTCTGAAAAATGCAGGTGCTACCTATCAGCGACTCGTTAACATGATGTTCCATCATTTGATTGGAAAGACAATGGAAGTTTATGCAGACGACATGCTGGTAAAAAGTAAGAGAGCTGCAGATCACCTCACCCATCTGGAAGAGGCATTTAATGTCCTTAGAGCTTACAAGATGAAGCTGAATCCAAAGAAATGCTCTTTCGGTATTTCCTCCAGCAAATTCTTGGGATATATAGTAAGCCAAAGAGGAATTGAAGCCAACCCCGACAAAATCCAAGCCCTCTTACAAATGAGATCCCCAACAACTGTAAAGGAGGTTCAGAGTCTGACCGGCAAATTGGCCGCACTGAACAAGTTCGTCTCACGGGCCACCGACAAATGGAAGCCATTCTTTGTTGTCATAAAAAAGGCTAACAGATTTGAATGGACATCTGATTGTGAGGAGGCGTTCTAGGAAATAAAGAAGCACATGGCCTCACCACCTCTCTTATTGAAACTGGCCTTCAGAGAGACCATGTCAGTGTATTTAGCAGTCTCATCAACAGCAATAAGCGCGGTCCTCATTAGATCAGAGTCAGGCGCGCAACATCCAGTTTACTACGTAAGCTCTTCCGATCTCCATAATACCGAACTCCGTTACTCGCCGATGGAAAAGTTGCCTTTCTCACTTATCATGGCTTCCAGAAAGTTAAGACCTTATTTCTTGGAACACCCAATCCAAGTACTGACCAACTACCCGTTAAAACAAGTACTCCATCAACCTGAATTGTCTGGCAAGCTGATGAAATGGACGGTCGAATTGGGATAATACGACCTGCAATTCTGTCCTCGCCAAGCTATCAAAGGACAAGCCCTGGAGGACATTGTTGCCGAATTTACACCGCCGCTTCAAGAGGAGAGTACCGATGACTGCCTGTGGAGATTGTATGTAGATGGTTCATCTACAGAGCCGAGCTGGTGCCGGAATTGTGCTAATCAGTCCAAGCCTCCAATACTACAATCAAGCTCTGCAATTCGGTTTTTCTGTGACCAATAACGAAGCTAAGTATGAAGCCTTAATCTCAGGATTAGAAATTGCCTAGGCTACGGGGGTCAAATTGGTAGCGGTAAAGAACGATTCCCAGCTAGTAGTGAATCAGGTACGAGGGATCTTTAAGGTTAAGGAGGACTCACTGATGTTGTACAGATCGAAGCTCGTTCTTGCCGAACTGGTGAAGTTCACGCGAGCCGACGTAACAAGAGTAACCCGAGGCGAAAACTCCCAAGCGGATGCATTAGCCTGGCTGGCAACCAGCAAGGGGGCTGACACATTGAAATGAGTGCCCATAGCCTTGCTAAACTGGCCATCGTCTCAGAACTGGTTGGTCAACCAGGTACAACCATCCCGGAGCAACTAGATGACCCCTATCATCCAGTACCTAGAGGAGGGTATCCTGCCCCACGATAAAGCTGAGGCACGGAAAACATGGTCGGCTCGCTTCACTATAGTTCAAAGAGAGTTATATAAGCGAGGTTTTTCGACCCCACTACTAAAGTGCTTATGACCAACGGAAGCACATCATGAGCTGGAAGAGGTACACCAGGGGACATGTGGGAACCACACTGGGGGGTAGGCTCTCGCTTACAAACTTATTAGGCAGGGATATTACTAGCCAACCTTCAAAAAAGATGCGATCAAATTTTCCCAAATCTGTGACAAATGCTAAAAATATGCACCTCTCCTGAGAAACCCGCCTGTAGACCTAACTTTGGTGATGAGCCTGTGGCCTTTCGCCAAATGGGGAATAGACCTGATCGGCCTACTACCAACAACAAAGGATGGAGTTCGATTTACTATTGTTGCCATTGACTATTTCATGAAATGGACGAAAGCCGAACCTTTGGCCAAAATAACAGAATAGAAAACAACTGATTTTGTGTGGAAATCTCTTATATACCGCTTCAGGATACCACATTCCATTGTCACAGACAATGGAAGACAGTTCGACAATGAACACTTCCTAAATTTATGTGAAAGGCATAGGATTCAGAAGCACTTCTCCATACCTAACCACCTCCAATCGAACAATCAAGTAGAAGCGGTAAAAAAGGTCATCAAACATACCCTCAAGACCAAGTTGGAGGGGTTAAAGGGGCACAAAAGCTACCGGCCGTATTGTGGTCATACCGCACTACAGCTAGGTCCTCCACAGGGTCTACCCCTTTCAGTCTCACCTTTGGGATGGAAGCGGTAATCCCAATTGAAATGGAGCTCCCTACTTTTAGAGTCAAACACTTTGACCAAGAACTCAACCCAGATCTTATTACCACTGAACTCGACCTCGTAGAAGAAAAGAGAGAGCTTGCGGCTATAAGAAACGCCACCTACAAGCAAAGAAGTGCGCGATATTATAACTCTAAGGTGAAGATTCGGGCGTTTGACATCGGAGATTTAGTCCTCAGAAGGGTGTCTCAAAACACCAAAGATGTAGTCGCGGGGACCTTAGCTCCAACCTGGGAAGGACCTCGTTTAATTTCTGGTGTCTTGGCAAATGGCGCTTACAAGCTTGAGACTCTAGAGAGCAGCCCCTTGCCGCACCCATGGAATGCCGAGCACTTCAAGAAATACTTCAGTTAGTCAGAACCGACGTGCTCTTATTTTGAAACCTCATAAGGTTATTTTGCTGCGCTGTAAATATTCCAGTAGCTCGGCTCAAAATTGATAAATTTATAGGCTACGCTCCAATTCTTTTTTAATACTAAGAGGCTATGAGCCAAGTGCAAGTTTTATACTTTTCGCAAACTGAGCATTGATTTTATATAATTAACTATGCTCTATTATTCATATATTGTACAAGTAAAAATTACCAATGCACCGACAATGAAACTCAGAGCAAGTAATTGCAGTTGATATGAGTAAACCAGAACGGTATATGAACTTTCCATTTAATATTTACATACAGAGTAAAGGCTTCATAAAAGCCTAGAAAAACTGCTGACCAACAAAAAAAAAAAATAGAGGTTAGTTTTCTTGATTCTCGGAAGGAATTTCATTTGTTTCAGCTCGGCAGTCTCCCTCCTTAGCCAGAGCATCAGTCAGTCCTTGTTTCTCCTTGTAGGCTTCCAGCTCCTTATGCAGGAACTCAACAAGATTGCTAGGTTTTTGAGTCTCAAGGCTGTTAATGATCTCGTCATACGCGACCACATAAGTAAGGTTAAGGTCAGAGTGATACTCCTCAAAAGTCTTGTACTCCTCGCTTCTTAGTAGTCACCCTGACCTCTTCAACCTTCTTCTAGAGTTCGGCAGCATGACACCTCTCTATTCCCTCCCGAGCTGATTTCTCGGACATGGCAAGTTTTTCCATTTCCAGGGGCTTAGCCATTAATCTCTTTACCTCGCTCTCCACCTTCGTCCGTTTAGCAAGTTCAAACTTTACGTTCGAATCAGAACGAGCGAGCTTCTCTTTTAATGCTTCCACCACTTCCTCCCAGTCCCTAGCAATTACTAAGGTCTTCTGTTGATAGTTCAGAGCTCGAGCCATATATGCAATCGACGAGGCCACGGTATCCTCTATGGTCATTTTGCTGGACATCGATTCCTCTTGTACATTCTAAGCACTTGCTAGCACCTCCATTGCCCATTGAACCGAGCGCGGGAGATTCTTCATAGTTAAAGGTGTTGGGGAAGAAGTCTTGTAGTACTCCAGGTAGCACTCTGGAAATTGCCCCTTCATTTTCTCCGCTACCTATGACCTCGTAGGATGAATCCCCAACCAGGTTGGTTTCGGAAGGTGGAGGAGTTGCAACACCGGACTGATTTCTAGGATGAGCAGATGGGAGTTCCTAATTCGTTCTCTGTACCCCAGTAGCCCCAGGTCTAGTGCTAACCTCCAAACGCCTAGTTGGAGACTTTTGTTGACGCTGGACATCTTCCCCAGATTGGTGTTCTTCCTTCTGTCTCTTTCACGAAGATTGCAAAGGAGCCGGGGATCTCCTTCCTGGAGCTGGCCTTCTGTGTTGCCATTTTTTGAGCCATTGTGAGTTCCTTGGGTGGCATCCTTCTTTCAACGATTGGAACCTTACGTGGGATGCGAGGAGCTGCATAACGAAACTATCCCTTGAGATTCCCTAACTGAAACTACCGTAGGAGATACCTTTGGGAACTAAACGTAGCACTTCGCCCAGAGAGATAAACGTTAAACCGGCTTGAAATAAATTCTCTTTTGTCAATAAAACTTTCTACGAGCTATAGAGTCCGCCCTGACCAGCAATGACAGCTACGTTTTTTAAATAATCCGCATTGACCTCCGGGACCGGTATCCCTGAAAATGAAGAAAAACGATAAGTATTAGAGAACCTTCAGGTCCAAATCCTAAAAAGACTGATTCTTACTGCGCCGAGGTCGGTATAAAATAGGAATCGGTCTATCGTTGGGCCGACTTGGTGGTGCCCAATCCCCACTAACAAAAGACCACCTATCTTTCTAGTCCTTCACCAACTCTGGTCGGTCCATAATTAACGTCTCCACCCTTACGTTTCATAAAATAGTACCACCTGGATCCCATTTTGTCACACACCCTGAACTTATAGTGGTAGTTCAGCTCATGGAATGTGGGTCACGGATAGTCGGACAAGGCGAACAATATAAAAAACGTTGTAATTGCCCTCCACCCGTTGGGAGCGATCTGACTCGATGCCAATCCCTACTCTCTTAAGAGATCAGCTATAAGGGGAGTAAGAGGGAATCAAACCCCAGCCTCCAAAATCAGCATGTTTTCCACAACGCAACCTTCAAGAGGCCAGTCTGCTCACTCCGAGAAATAAGGAAGGAAGAAATGCACCGAGTCTGGAATCCTGTACTTCCTTTTCCAATATATCAACTCTTGTTCGGTGGCAATAGAAGGAAGATCCCTACAAGAAAAAGGTGATTCATATGGCCCCGCTCTAGGAGGAGGTCGTTGCCATACATCTTCATCCTTAGAAGGACCAACCTCGTCGCCTAGACCCCTAATAGCCAAGGGAACCACTCCGGAGCTTGCCTCTTCTTCTGCCAACATGGCACCCTCCATTTCTGTCCAAATCTCCTCAAGAGATTCATCAGCCGAATAAATGGCTTCCTTCCCTGACGATTTGCCTACCTCAACTATTTCCTCTACTTTTCTTTTTCCTTATCCGATGCCGGTACCATGATAGCACTGGCGGCAACGCCACCGGAATCCCTTGATGAATGCATCTCACTCTCTTGACTCATGATTAGCGGAATGGAAGACAAAGAAGTGTTAAGAATACTGAAAGACAAAAAACAAGAACCTGTTTTTTACCTGAAAATCACTCACGAAGACGCTGAAGAAGAATATTATGAGATACCTGAGAAACGGTGGAAGCAAAAGAAACAAAAGAAAAGAGGAAAGGAATGAGGCACCCTTTTTATAAGACTAAAACCCTTAAAACCCAAAGAAGTCCTAGGGTCATCATTAATTGGTACCGCCTCTTATGATTCCCGAGAGGGTAGACAAATCCACCACCAATACGACGACACGTGTCCCACTACCTCTGAACATGCGTGTAGAAAACATTTCGTCAGGACAAAATTGCCAGAAGACCCCATTTTTCTTTCCACAAAGCCGAGTTTTACCCCTACAGTATCCTCAAGGCGGTAAACTCGAGGGGGCAATTGTTGATGAGATAACTGACATGATAGATCGGTCATATATATATACTATCCTCAAAAGCACCGAACTCAACAAGTTAGTGCACATGGATGGTTACCAGGTACACGTGGATGCCAGTTAACACATGGACCAGACACGTGGAGCACATGCCCCGAAGTGCTCCGCTTAGCCATTTTTTCTATAAATACCCCCACTATGTTCAGGAGGGGGATTCTTGGATCTAAAAAATTTATACTTTAATTACGAAATTTGTATCTTGTAATGAAAGAAGAAAGAACATTCCTGAATTATTAGTTGAAGACGGTTTAGTTTCCAGCATAAATCGTTGTCAACAAGTATGATTTCATATGAGTCTGACCTATACAAATGGATCCCACCTCATTGTGAGGTTGTACTTAATTTAAGTAATGATTACCATACTCACTGAAAATTTTTATCTAGTAGCTAGGTAGGGATGTGAAAAATTTAAAAAAATAAATAAAAAAATAACTTACATGTGTGAACCATTGAATGATAAATATCTCATTATCTTGCAAATGTTAGAACTTACGTATTTGTGTTATTAGACCCGTTCCAATTAATTACAAGATTGGAAGGATTATGCAGATAACATTTTCTAGAGGGCCTGCCAAATTAAAGTTGGGTTTTCATCTTCAGTGGATGAGTGTGGTTTTTAGGCCTCCACGTCGGCCAGATGGGGGTTTGGATGCCACTACAAAGATGTCCTAGCCTCCCAAAGAATATTTCAAATCTTTATAGTGTGTGTGAGTGTAATATAATAGGGAAAACATCTATTATAATCGATAGCAAATCCAGTCTATATATCTATATAATTCCTAAGTACAAATTAAAAAGAATCATTGAACCCTCAAGGCATTTGCAACCTATCCATTCTAAGAAATGCTTGCAAAGGCTTGTACTAACTGATCCCCGTGATGGTCCCTCTCTGTTGCTCCTGATATATACCCAATATAGATGCCAAATAATCTGCTACTTCGTTTCCTATAATATAAAGCTGAACAAATAAACTGTCAAACCAGAAAACCTAACCAATCCACAAAAATGGTTTGGATTGGTTTGGTTTGAAAGTGAAATGGTTTGGTTTGCTTTGAGAAAATTTCAAACCGCTTGAAATGGTTTGGTTTAGGTTTCGATGTTTAAAAAACCGTTTAAACTGAACCGAACTGTTTTTTATGTTTTCATTAATTAAAAAATTATTAATATATAAGATATATGAGGAAAAATATCAAAGGACTTAATTAATTTATAATTGTCAAATTCGTTGACTGGGTTTGATACTCTTATAAGAAATTTTTTTGTGATAATTTTGTTCAATTTAGTAATTTAGTAAGCTAATTCTTTACTAATTTAATTAATACCCTTAAGAAAATTTTATGGATAAATTATATAGTAGTTAACTGAGTATATTTTTCTAAAATTTTGACATTTAGATGCTTGAACAAAATAGCACTTCTATAAATTTATTCTGGCAATATCTGATTTGAAACATTTGTATTGTTTGGCCCTTTCTGTTACATTTCATTAGTTATACGTTTATGTTTTAGCAAAATTTATTAATTTTTGATGAGTTTGATATTGGTATTAGTATTCAAAAAGCACATTAGTATAATAAAATATTTACATTTATAAAACTATCATATTTTATATTTATAAAACTATCATATTTTGAGTCTATTCTCCTTACATCGATAGACGAATCGTGGTTTAAAACTGAACCGAACCGAAAAAGTTGGTTAGGTTTGATTTGGTTTGAAAAATTAAATTGTTTGGTTTGGTTTATAATTTTCCAAACCGAATATGATGGTTTGGTTTAAAAATAAATTAAAAACCGCCCGAACCGAACTGTGTTCACTCCTGCTATAATATGTGCATGAATTTGATTGACATATTCTTTGAAAAAGCCCCAGTTCTCTCCATATCCAAGACAAGTGTTCAGATTGTTGCAAGCACAAACTAAAAGTTGGAATAGAGTCCATCTCAATCTGAACCCACTAAAATCCATTTATCACACACAAAACTGGATACAATTGTGCATTTTACACATTTATTTATACTTTTAAACAGATAATTTATCAATTAAATGAGTAATTTTCTACTCATTTTATATAAATGTTGTGTTTGTAAGTGAATATTCTCAATTTGGAACAGAACTAGGAAAAACAAGATGAAAAAGGACCAAAAATACAAAAATTCTAAAGTTTGTGTACTAAAGTAAAACATGCCACAAGATGGAGGACTTGTATGCAAATTATTAAGGGCATTTTTACAAAGAAAATCAATTATTGAGGTTGAAAGGTGCAAGAAAAATTTTATTTTTGGACCAAATTAAACAATGCCGAAAAGAAGGCATCGCTGCCGCCTATCGGCTATTGAAGTGCCACCTTGTGGCTTGTGGCTAGGCGGTGGAAAGCATTCCCAATACCCATCCACTATAAGTCCTTGAAAAAAAAAAATAATGGAGTAAAGTAGGTCTTTAACCGTCAAGACTTGTTTTCCAATAGACTTATTTTCTTGGATCTAGGGGATTCCATCCATTCTAGTTTTTGGTCTTAAGTTTTTCTTTAGGTTTTAGATTAGTTTCTTAGGGTTTATATCTTGGAGACAATCTGGGAAGAAAAGGAAGAAATCAATAAGAAGATGATAAGAAATGGAAGATAAAGTCAAGTCCAAACTATTAAGGGAGGAACATAGTTTTATCTTTTATTTTTCATTATTTTCTTCACTGTATTTTATTGCTTTATGTATTGGATTTCATTTCATTTTTATATTATGAGCTAAATTGTATAATGATTGAGAGATACTGTACATTTTAGACCATGCAGCAAATGCCCTAGGTTCTTGTAAGAGATGGAGGTATATTCGTAGCCTTAGGTGACCATTGTGACATTTTCACAAACACCTAATGCAATTAATTGGATTTTAATCGATATAGAATATAGTAGATTAATCCAATTGCCTGTTAGGGATAATTTAATGTTCAATAGAGATAATTAACCAAGTAAGGAAAATTGGGCTTAGCATAGAAAATGAGTAATTTAGTGCTTATTGAAAAATTAAATATGCGACAGTTAATGGAATCAATAATTCCAGCATCTCAGTTATCCAAATTTAATTTCCAATTTCTCACCATTTATATTTTCATTTTCATTTCTTGTTCGTTTATTTCATTTTTCTAAAACCATTTTTATTTTGTGTGTTTTATAATATTTCAATCTAAGTTTATAATAAGTAATTCTATGACGGGAAAACAGATTTTCGTGGGATCGACAATCTGAACTCATTACTCCACTTTATTACTTGATATGACCATGTGGCTTTAAGAAAACTGAATTAGATCGAAGACTAAGCAAAAAGCTATTTGTAAAAGATCATAGCTAACAAAATGGTCGACAATTAGACATGTGATCTATGTTGCTGTTGATCGAACACACCACTTATATGTGCTTAAATATCCCTAACCACACCTTTCTTGAAATGACAAGTTTTGGAGTTGTATATAAATCCAGTGGTGCTTATACAAATTTTGTACACCATGTATATATAAAAAGACCCACTGATTATTATTGGTCTAAAAGTGACATCATATATATATATTATGTTGAAAAACAAGATTGTATCACATATTGTTTTTTGTATTACTTTTTGTTGAAATAGCTCAACTCATTAACTAAATCTTAGTTTGGACTTTAGAAGAACCCAAATATATAAGAGAATTCAAACCATTACTCACTACAAGAAATGTCGCCTATACGACAACACCTTCCAATGACATAGAAAGTTGTCGCTACAACTTTGGCTATAGTGGCGACAGGTTCCATCTACAGCGGCGACAACGTAGTATCTATAGCGGCGACATTATGGGGTCTATACCGACGACTTTTACCCACGACGATAAAGTTGTCCCTATAAGGTAATCAGTACAGCGGCGACAGTCGTTGGTATAGATGCTAACTCCTACACCGACAAGCAAAAGTCGTGGGTATAAACCCCGATGTCGCCACAATATCATGACCTCTATTCCCATAACTAATTTGTCGTGGTTATTACTCTAATTATTGACTGGATAAGTTGGCGCCATGTTTGGAAACTTGTAGCCACGACAAACGGTCGTGCCAAGAAGTTATAGTCGTCGTTATATATGCTAGCTTATAGAAACGACATCCACATTGTGGGTATATCATGTAACATATAGGCACGACATATATGCTGTGGTTATAAGTAACAACAAGAGGGACGATAGTTGTGTTGTCGTATTAGATATAACCTTATAGCCACGACATGGTTGCGGGTAGAACGACATTCTATTGCGACGACCTTTTTTCGTTGTTCTTTGCTTCATATGGTGATGATTATAGCATGAACTTAAAGCTTTAAAAACCCAAATTTCTAATACCCATGATGTAGATCATATAGCGACAACAATGTCGCGGCTATAACTTGACACATTAATGAAACCCAGCTACTCCACTTAAATATTTCCTGCATCTACAGTGCATATCCCTACAGGCACGACCTTGAGGTGTATAGCGACGACAATGTCGCCGGTAAAGCCTAAATAATAAATGTACCCTATCTACCTCCCCTACATCAACTTTTTTCATTCATTTTTTTCCTGCGGCGAGAAGAACAATGATGGAAGAGTGACGAGAATTTTTTTTTATTTGGTGAGTAATTTTTATTTTTTTTTCTTTTATATTTTCCTTTGTCATGGTATAGTGCAAGATAGTTTTTCTTACATATATTCATCTATGTGTGAGTAAATATTTTGTTCATCTAAAATTATTGCATAATATGTAAAAAGGTGAAATAAGTTGTTCTATATAGGTTTGTTCTTGTATTTATGTAACAAGTTCAATCTTTTTTTTTCATTACAAAAATTCAGTCATTTTTTTTTTAATTTAAGGGTTGTCTCAAATGTAAAAATTTCTTGACAAATTGGAAAAATTAATCTATACATGTAAAAATGAAATAATTATGCTTTAAAAAATGAAGTCTAAGAAGTATCAAATAATTTACAACTTAAGAGTGAAACTTAATCATGTAAAATTATCTGATGTAATAATGAAAAATAACAAATACCGTTCACATTGAATAAAAAAATTGATGTAAAAATGAAATAATCATGCCTTAAAAGATGAAAGCTTAGAAGTATCAATAATTTACACCTTAAGAGTGAAACTTAATCATGTAAAAATGAAAAGTGAAGAATAAAAATTTTCTTAAGGTTTAGTTAGCTTCTCCTTTGTCTAGAAATTTTCTAATATTCATATATCTTATTGCAAGTAATAAGAGATCAATTTTAATAAGCATACGTTTTATTTGTGTAGCTAATAAAAGATGGATATTGATAAAAGTTGGACGAAGGCAAGAAATCGGTTAAGGTCTCCTGAGTTTCGTAATGGTTCGCATGAGTTTATAAACAGGGCAAGACCACTTGTGAATGATAGGGGCTTGACCGTTTGCCCGTGTAAAAATTGTGTAAACCGCAACAAATTAACACTAGAAGATGTTCTTGATCATATTCTGCGTGATGGGTTTGCACCGAGTTATGATAGATGGATATATTATAGGGAGCCTGAAGTTCACCATAGTAACATGCAAGCTCCGAATGCTCAAACAGTGATGACAGATGACATGATGGATGAGATGACACATGTTATGAATGATGTAGTTGGAGAGGGGTTTGAGGATGCTGGTTCTGATGATCAGTTTGCGCCTCTACATTCAGAATTACACCCAGAAGTTTCTTCATTCTCGTCTTTAAATTTCTTAGGGAAGTTGATGCATATGAATGTGATGAATAAGTGGACCAATAAGTCTTTTGATGATCTTTTAAAGCTACAAAAGCTAGCTTATCCAAATATGAATTTGGTGAATTCTCATTATGAAGCTAAAAAGTTGTTATCAAAGCTTGGATTAGGCTACATTTCTATTCATGTTTGCAAGAATGATGTTCACTATTTTGGAAAGAGTATGCTGACATACGAAATTGTCCGGTTTGCAAAGAGAGCCATTGGATGGAAACTACAGGTAGATCTTTTCGCAGTAATGTTCCACATAAGGTTTTGCGTTACTTTTCTCTTGCACCTAGACTGAGACGATTATTTGCTATGGAGAAAACAGCAAAGCTTATGAGGTGGCATAGTTCTAGAAGATCACATGCCAAAGATGTGATAAGGTATCCAATTGATGGAAAGGCGTGGAAGGAATTTGACAAAAAGCATCTCTATTTTGCAAGTGAAATCCGAAATGTTCAATTGGCTTTAGCAGCAGATGGATTCAATCCATTTCGTAATATGAGTCAATCATATAGTGTGTGGCCGGTGGTAATGGCAACATACAACCTTCCTCCGTGGTTATGCATGAAACCTGAATACTTGATGTTGACTCTCTTAATTCCAGATCCTCGTGCACCAAGTAAAGATATGGACATATTCTTACGCCCATTAGTGGATGAGTTAAAAGAACTGTGGATAGTTGGTATTAACGTACGTGATGCTGGAACTCCTACTAGGGAAGTCTTTAAATTGCATGCATCACTACTTTGGACAGTTAATGACTTTCCAGCTAGGAGTAGTCTGTCGAGATGGAGTGGCCAGGGCTATATGGCATGTCCTACAGGTAGAAAGGAAACATCTTCAATTCGTGTGTGTGGCAAAATAGCTTATGTAGGGCATCGTATATTCCTTTCTTCAAGGCACCGTTTCAGGACCGATCTTGACTTTAATGGGTAGAGAGAGACCAGACCACCACCACATTGATTTACTAGTGAAGAGATTTTAGAGTAATTGAGCGAGCAATTGAGCTACGTACATCTTTCTATGCTAGGAAAGCATTCAACAAGTGGAGCTGATAAAAGGAGAAGATATGAAGAAGAACTGAATTGGTGAAAGAAAAGTATATTCTATGAGCTTCTGTACTGGTCTACCATTGAGCTAAAACAAAATATTGATGTTATGCATGTAGAAAAAAAATGTCTGTGATAGCTTACTCAGTACGATTTTGGGTGATCCACAAAAATCTAAGGACATAGTCAATGCCAGACGTGATTTGATGGATTTGGGAATAAGGAGAGAATTACACTTGTCTCAGGATGGAGATAGGTGGATGATGCCAGCAGCTGGATATACATTAAGTACACAAAATCGTAAGAGATTTTGCAGCTTCATTAAGTCTACAAAATTTCTTGATGGATTCACTGCTAACCTAAGGAAAAATGTACCAGCAGATTGTAGCCGAATCACTGGTTTGAAGTCCCATGACTGCCACATTATATTGCAGAGGTTGTTACCAGTTGCATGTGTTGCATACTTGGACAGTACTATTTCCACAACAATAGTTGAATTGTGCGCCTTCTTCAAACAACTCAGTGCAAGGTCATTTAAGGTAAGTGATATGACTGCTGCACAATAGCAACTTATAACAGTCCTGTGTAAGATGGAGTGAATATTTCCTCCAGCTTTCTTTGACATTATGATTCACCTAGTGATGCATCTCCCTGAGGAAGCAATACTTGGGGGCCAGTCTATATGTGGTGGATGTATCCATTTGAAAGACATCTCAAGAAATTAAAGGATTATGTTAGAAATCCAGCGAGGCCAGAAGTTTCTATAGCTAAAGGATATGTGGTTGAAGAGGCTTTAACATTCTACTCTAGGTATTTTGAGGATGTAGAAACACGATTCAACCATCCAGAAAGGAATCAGGATGTAAGTATTCTGAGTAGACAACTGTCAGTTTTCAAGTCACAATGCCGACCAATTGGTAAACTTTTAATAAAGAATCTTCCTCCTGAAGTTCAAAAACAGGCAATGTGTTACATCCTAAACAACTGCCCTGAAATTGACACATATGCAATGTAAGATTCATTTATTAAAGTATCTTATTTTGGTTCTGTAGTGTTAGCCTAATATACTATAACAGTTGTAATACTATTCACAGGTTGCACAAGGAAGAGCTTCAGAGAAACGGCTACAGTGATATCGAGTTATTGCATAGACGACTTTTTCATGGTTGGTTTTAAAAAAAGGTAACCATTTAATTCTATACCTTCTTGTATGTTATATACATTTACATTAATTTGATGTGCTTCGATTTACATAGAACAATTGTTATTGGAATAGAGTAATTGCTTGTCTTTAAATTAGTTTTCCTTTGTTTTCAAGTATTGTCTGCTTGGTTTTAATAATTTTCTACGTTATGGAGGTGGAATGGAGGTTATTTTTTTTTCTTGGACTCATTTGTTTATAAGGATGTCATGTTATATAGTTTTTAAATGTCTATTTTATAGGAGAGATTGTCAAACTTTATGTAAATTTTTTAAATATATGTGTGTGTTTTCATTTTATATGCACATGTTGCTCTTTTAATGTATCTATGATTTTCTTAACGTAGATAATGGCAATGAGGAATCAAAACTCCACTCAAGTAACAGATGAGCTGATGTCTTTAGCATCTGGGTGTTTACAGAATGTTTACTCGTATGCAGCTTGTATTGTGAATGGAGTCAGATTTTTGACTTATGATAGGGACATATGTAGGAGAACTCAGAACAGTGGCATTTCAGCCCCAGGGGTAGGTGTGAGACATTCTACGGACAACTAAAGGATATCATTGAGGTTCAATTTCTTGAAGGTCTTTCAGTTGTCTTATTTCGATGCAAATGGTTCAAATGTAATGGGAGGTGAATTTCTACGGATAACAACATTACTAGTATTGATGTAAGCATGGAGGACTACATGGATGACCATTTTATACTCGCCACTCAAGCGAAGCAAGTGTTTTATATTGCAGATCTTTCTCACGGACCAAACTGGCGAGTTGTCCAAGAAGTACATCACAGAGGCACGTGGGACATTCCAGTGACTGACCCTATAGAGATTGAACTACCGTATGATAACAGTTCTCCAAATTTTTCTCTGTTTGTTGATCTTGGCACCTTAGAGCAGACAAACTTACAGCGGAATGACGGTGAAGCAGAAGAGGTTCCAGCCCCGACATTACACAGTGCATCTAACATTGGAGGAGTTACTTCATTCATCAATGAATGATGATTTGGAAGATGATACACTACAAGAATACAAAAGTGAAGATGTTGATGCAGCTGGTGGCACTGCGGAGAACGAGGAGAACAACCACCACTATTATAGTAACTCGGAATAGTATTTCTTGAGAAGATATTGCTGTTCTACCTCTAACAACATTGCTTGGATTTTAGAATTAGTCAATGGCCGTCAAAGACTTTGTTAGGCCACTTGAGACTTGCCAAAAGGAAAAATACACTTTAGTCGAAAAATGAAAACAGAACATATTATTGATATTAAAAAAAAACCAACAAAAATTGAGATGATAATTATGGAACGTTCGGGAAAAAAGGGAGATCGAGAATTGAACAATTGCGCGGGCACGGTAAATGAAATCTGGGTCAAAAATGAAAATTGACTAAGGAAAAATTGGACGGGTAGTGTTGGCGCGGTTGCGGAAAAATTTAATGGCTATAGAGACGACAAAGTCGTCATTATAGTAATAATATAAAATAACACCTACCGCTTCAACCATTTTGGCCGTTTTACGTTTACTGTTCTGCTTCTTTGCCTCCAAGTGCCCTTCTAAAGCTCCACCGTTGAGTCCATACATCAGCCTCACAGCAGTCACTGTCGAACTCAAATCGTCAAGGAATGAGCATGCCGTAGCCATAGGTGACCATCGAACTTTGGAACGCGCTACGGTGCAATAGGATTACGGACCTTTTTAAGAGACCAAAATTTCTTCTACTCGGACTGGTAATCGTTCTCCCCTTTTGCCTTTCTTCATCGATTCCTCTCTTTCTGGCCTCTTCATTCTAAACTCGTCATTTTTCTTATTGCGTGACCCTTTGTTCTGCTACACTGATTTATTTTTTATTTTTTATTTATTTTTGGGTTGAGAACGATAGTTGACGTTTGGATTACAGAAACTTCATAGATTTTTCAGGCTAAGTTCTTGTATTCTGTACTAAAAATCTACAGCCCTAGAATCTACATTTCAGTTTCTGTTTACTGTTTGAAAAGAAAAAGAATAATCGAGCCAGAAAATTTTAATAGAAATCATATGAATATTATATGCAATTTGCTGGATAATTTTGGAACATAAACCCAAAGCCTATGTATGGTGGGTTTGGCAGTTTTTGAATAGAAGCTGATTTCAGTACTGATTAGTTAGAATATTGGATGGCTCTTTTATAATATGATATGATAATGAATAGAAGCTGATTTCAGAACTGATTAGTTAGAATATTGGATGGCACTTTTATAATATGATATGATAATGATAGAGGAGTTATTGCACAACACAGAAATATTGATTGACCATGTCGTTAATTATGCTTATGTTTTTCATACTTCTGGACACACATGTGATCCTATAAATAATTATTTGACTCTGCTATCATTAAAATGTCACGTGATGCTTGCAAAAAGTTAGATTTTGAGTAGGTTTGATTAGTTATCATTGATAGCAATCTTGAGATGTTCATGAAATCTGATGTGCTTATTGGACTAAATTCAAAATGCTCATAAACTGTCCAGTTTGTTGAATAATTGTCATGATTGTTCATATTCTTTTTGTCTCCCATTTCTTTGTAATTTATCCTATTGACTTAAATATTCAATGCTCATCAATTGCTGTAGAAAAAGCGTGATACTGAGGAGTTTCCAAGCTTGATCGACACCTATGTGAGATTCCTTAGGCGGAAAAATGGGGAGTGGATAAATGCTGCAGCAGAGCTTGACATGGTGAGTACATTTTACATTCTAAATCTCCAATTATCTCACTTTAGTTGTTTTTAACTTATTTGTAGATTTCATACTTGTTTTCTTTATTTTAGGAAAAGCTTGTTCAAGTAAAAGAGACTCAATTGACCCAAGCTGCCACTAACAATGAATCAGTTGATGAGCATGCCATTCTGAAAGAGGTTTTTGGAACCCGCCGAGGTCATGCTCGTGGTGTTGGGAGGATCTTGAAGGGCACATCACAAGTGCCCATTCGTTTAGAGACCGGCGAGTCTTCAAATTCTATGACATCTAAAGATGATTTGATTGCAGCACACGAGGCTGAGATTAGGAGTTTTAAATGAACTCTTGATCGTGTCTTAAAATATTTACCAGCAGCAATTTTAGATGAAGACGACGAAGAAGGTGCTGAGGACGAGGCTTTGGGAGACATGTAGGGATTGCGTAAAGAATTTCTAACGTGACTTTTGTTAACTTTTAACTATAAACTTCTTGGAGCTCCAACTTAGCTTTTGATACTTTTGGCTATAAACTTCTTAGCTAGTGCTCCATCTTTACTTTTGTTAACCATTGCCAGGCAGTAGGATTTTCTTAGCTAGTGCTCCATCTTGACTTTTGTTAACCACTGTTAGGCAGTAGGATTCCCTATTTTGAGGAAATACTATGTACTTAAACTAGAAAGTGCATGTAAGTATTTTAAATATTACTAGTGGGAATTATATTCTAAGTAAATTGCATGGATGGTTATGGTTGTATTCTAAGTCGGTGATATGGTTAATTTTGAATATAAAGTGACGAAAAGCTTAAATATTATTTCAATTAAAAAAAATATTTAGTGCAAAAGTGAAGAGAAATAGTGACGACAAAGTTGTCGCTATAGATCTAACATGTTAAAAGAGCGGGGACGTATAGATGTGGTACGTAAACAATATAGCGGCCACAGATCAACAATATAGTGACTACTATTGATCGTGTGAATAAGTGTTCAAGTCTGTAGAGACGACTTAGTCGTTGCAGTTAATGGACACTCATGGGTGGGTTGTGCTATCTATACCCACAACTATTGGTTGTGGGAATAGGCATTTATGTCTATAGAGACGACATAATCGTTGCTGTTAATGGACACTCGTGGGAGAACATGTGCGGCTTATCCCGATGACTATTGGTTGTGGGAATAGGTGTTTAGGTCTATAGAGACAATATTGTCGTCGTTATTGCTATAATAATTTATATAATATATATTTTAATTGTAAGTATTGAATTGAAAGTTGCCTTAGCTCAATTAGTAAAGGGCATGGGGTGTGAATAGGAGCTCCCTGGTTGGACTCTTGGCAAAGGCAAAATAATGTTTCAATTAAATATGGCCGAAACGGGTCGGGTCATGGTGGCGGGTTGGTTGGTCTGGGTCGGGTCAAAATTTTTTGGTGGCCCAAAACCATAGAGTTTATAGCGACGACACAGATGTTGCTGCTATAGGTGTCATCACTAGAGGTCAAGTAGTCGTCGCTAAGAGACTATAGGTACGGGCCAGTATCAAAATTGTCGTCGTGAAAAATCTTCACAATCGGCCTGTAGCGGCGACATTTTAGCGTCGCCGCTACAGACAACATTTTTTGTAGTGAATTAACTCCGAACCAAAATGGATCAATGAAAGTAGGTAGGTAAAAATAACATCTGCTACTTCAAAAAAGTTACGTACCTGAGGCGTTAATTAACACATAAAATTGCTAAAATCTTCCGATCGATAGCCTTCGATGATAACCTTAAGAACATCGTCTCCTTCGTTTACTTGTTCTTCACGAATTTGCATAGCAGATTTTCGGACGTCTTCACCACATCCATACAGCTCAAGAAATCACAATGTTAGAATATATCCTAATTCAGAATGTAGAACTTTTGGAAATTTAGCATCTTTCAAGACGAATTGTTAAAGTTTGGGGAAGCTATCGGTTGAGGTATTCCATTCATAAGAATACACGTTCTCAATTTCAAGTATTGGAGTTTCGGGAATGCATAATTTTTTGTGTTCCATATAGAGACGAATAAAGGATAATTTGAGAATCTCAAGCTGGGGCAATTTTCCGATTGAAGACAACATTTCATAAAAGACAAAGGACAGGATCTAGAACGAGCAGATTTTTTTTTTTTTTTAATATTATTGGGGAAGGTAATAACAGGATTACGAGAAACATAAGATGTTATTTTGAGTGATTCAAGTAGAGTAAGAGAGCTGAAATCGATAAAGTCACTGTGAAATTTGGAACATAATATGCATCTCAAGTGACGTAGACTAGAAAATTTTGTCAATAGCTCGAGACCCCTGGAATCACATATAAGAAAACCAAAAAGAGATTCTAAGCCACTAGTTTGTGAGGTATCCCAGGAAAAACAGAATTGTACATGGACTCCGAAATAGATTTCTCTCAACTTAGACATATTCAGAAGGCCTTCAGGATGTTTAATGACCCAAGTTTCTGTTAAATGGTAAAGTCATTTGGCTTCTAGCAAATGTGCCAAAAAGTGAATAGCGCTTTTACTATTTATGGTGGAAATTCTTGGATGGTAAAATTAGTGCACAGCATGTAAGGCTTGTGTTGCCAAAATAAAAATAGATATATAGAAGTAGAGAGTTGAAAGACTGCTAATTATGGTAATTAAATCACTTGCTTGGAAGAAAATCACGGCCACGGAAAATTGGAAAAAGAAGTCATAAGCTGTTGAAACTTGTGTCAGCATGGAACTTGCTGGAATTGAAACGTGTAGAGCATGCAAGAATCCTATAAAGTGTTTGGCACCTATCCACATTATAATCTGGGTTATAATCTACGATGTAACATCATTTTATTAGTTATTTTTTGTAAAAAGTAAAATATTACAGCTTGACTTTTACTTTTTGATTTTTTGAAAAAAGTGAAATCAATGAAATGATGCCGTGTGGCAGATTATAATCCAGATTATAATCCGATTGACTTGCCAAACATTTTGCCAATCTGACAAGATCTCTAGGCAGCTCCTTGACGTCTTAGCTGATTGTTTTTCCTTATAAATATAAATAGTTCTTCTCTTCTTTTTAGTACAAGAGTGACTTGTGTTTTTAAGAGAAAAATTGATGAGTTTAGCATCTTATGAGTTTTTCTTATAACTATTTGAGGTTTGTTTAAATAGTAGAAAATTAGGTAGTGTAAAGCTTGGGTATTTTTCACGTAATACTTGGAAGTTGTGGGTTATTGAGTGAAATTCCATATGGTTGTAGTGACTTGAATCATATAGTGAAAACTTTGATAGTCCGTAGATTTGTCTTCATTCTTTTATTTTTCCTTGTCTCATTAAATTCCTTAAACAACGGTCCTACAGGCGTAATCGGAAAATTTACATTAATTCCTAACAGTGGTATCAGAGCGTCAGGTCTTATTCAAGGTGGAGTACAGGAAAGATATGACAAAATACGAAGTGAAAAAATTTGATGGTAGAATCAATTTCGGCTTGTGGCAAGTACAAGTCAAGGATGTCTTGATTTAGTTTGGACTACACAAGGCTTTGAAGGGAAAGCCAAACCTGAGTTCCAGCAAAGGAAAATCAGTTGTTATCGGAGATGACGGTGGAGCCGACAAACCCGATAGTAGGGATGAAGATTGGGAAAAGTTGGATTTGAAAGCAGTAAGTATGATACCTCTTCACCTAGCCAAAAAGGTCCTTACAAATGTGAATGAAATATCTTTAGCAAAGAAACTTTGGAAGAAACTTGAAGAATTATATCAGACAAAGAGCCTATCAAATTGGTTGTATCTGAAAGAATAGTTTCATTATTTGTGAATGGATGAAGGTACGAAAATTTCTGATCATCTCAGTGTTCTCAATGGCATCGTTTTTGAACTAGAATCCATTGAGTTAAAGTTGAAGATGAAGATAAAACATTATGGCTCATCTTGTCTCTTCCGACATCTTATGAGTATATCAAGCCTATTTTAATATATGAAAAAGAGACGGTGAATTTTGCAGAAGTCACAAGTAAATTAATCTCTGAAGAAAGGAAGTTGAATGGTGGAAGTAATATTTCATCAGAAAACTCGTTGAATCTAGTAGTAAGCCTGAAGAGAAAGAACTCTAGGAAAAGGAAAGTAATTTGTTGGAACTGCGGAACACCCGATCACGTCAGAGAGATTATCCGAGAGATAGAGCAGGTTCGGCTACTGGCTCGAAGAATTGGACAACTCAACTCTCTTTGTGGGGAGTGAAGTGCTATGAAGAAAGTGGGTACATCCTCATGGCGTGTCGTTAGGTGCCATGGCAAAAGATGTATGTCACTTTTAATGGTTATATTTACACACGAGTATTGGTTGATAGTGATGCAGGGTGTATGATTGTAGTAATGTCGATGACTGATGATATCTCTAGAAAGTCAACAAGACGACGCTCTTCCGATCTCAAATTTCAGCAAGCCTACTTTGATATTGAGCCGAAGAAATGCTTAGAATTTGTTATTAATTCTAAATGACTTTAATCTTGTGGTGGAGTATGGGACTATCAGAGTGTACCTATTTTTCCTCAAGAAGTTTGCTCAAAGATTGAAGAAGAGATGAAGAATTTGATTTATTTTTATAAAATAGTGATTGTAAAGTATGTGTTGCCAAAATAAAAATCTATATATAGAAGAAGTGGAGCGTCGAAAGACTGCTAATTATGGTAATTAAATCACTTGCTTGGAAGAAAATCACGGCCACGGAAAATCGGAAAAAGAAGTTATAAGCCGTTGAAACTTGTGTCAACATGCAACTTGTTGGAATTGAAACGTGCTGAGCATACAAGAATCCTAATTTGACAAATCTCTAGGCAGCTTCTTGATGTCTTAGCCGACGGTTTTTCCTTATAAATATAGATAGTTCTTCTCTTCTTTTAGGTACAAGAGTGACTTGTGTCTTTGAGAGAAAAATTGATAAGTTTAGTATCTTATGAGTTTTTCTTGTAACTCTTTGAGGTTTGTTCAAGAAGTAGAAAATTAAGTGCTGTAAAATTTAGGTATTTTTCTTGTAATATTTGGGGCTGTGAGTTGGAGATGAAATTATATATGGTTTCAGCGACTTGAATCATATAGTGAAAAGCTTTAATAGTCTGTAAATTTGTTTTCGTTTTATTTTTTCTTGTCTCATTAAATTTCTTAAACAACTGTCTTACGAGCGTAATCGGAGAATTTACATTAATTCCCAACACAACACACAATGGTAGAAAATTGCATGCATTAACAGCCTTCCGTGGATAAATTATTGCATGGAAAATATGAATTGCAGGAAAACTTCATGGGAAATCATTTATTGAAGAGACAACCGACCATGCAAACCGTAAGAATTGTGGAAATTGTCTGGAAGGCATTAAATGCATCATTATGGAATTTTCCTATAAATAGAGCATGAACCCGGCAGAAGAAAACCACCCCATTTTGAGTGTCATTTTCTCCATTGAGTGGTGGGCTTGAGTGATACAAATACTAGAGAGAAAATATTTGAGAGGCTGATAATATTTTGAGAGAAAATATTGTTTATGTGAGTTTCCTACTTTGTTTCTCCTTTACAAGAGAGATTACATTGTTATCTCCTTGTTAATAGAGAGAAGGTTGTAATTCTGCTACTATAATGGAATCCTTCTACACTAGCACGTGGTTTTTACCCCATCTTAAAATTGGGGATTTTCCATATTAAATCTTTGTATTCATTATCTTTCCAATTTTTCTCAATTTCACTTTAACTGTGTTCGGCCATATCACATAAAAATTTCCTAACAGTTTCATTTCCGATAAGATGTTCAAGATTCGCATGACTTAGTTGTACTGGCTGCATAAGCCGACATACTCCCAGGTACCTCAAATGGACCAACAATTTCAATATAGTACCACTGATAGTAATTCTCTCTACAAGACCCTAAGAAGTTTAAATCCTGAAGTTTTGGGAAAGCTATGAAACAAAGAAACTCTAAAAATGCTAGCGTTTCGTGTCGGAAACGTTTCGGAAACTGAAACTCTCCGGAAACTCTTCGGAAACGTTTCGAAAACTCTTAAAATTTTTCCTAATTTTTAATAAAATTCGAAAACTTTTGGAAACTTTATGGACACTTTACAGAAACTTTTAGAAAACTTTATGATAAAAAATTCATATTTTTATTTTTAAAAAAAGGAAAACTTAATTACATTTATGTTAAAAAATTTATAGATTGTAATTTCATTAACGTTTTAAGATAAAATAAATATTGAAACTAACTTAATCTAAATTAATTAAATTTCTTATTAAGAAAGAAGTCTAAAAATTAACCTTGTTCTAAGTTGCAAAACTTAAACTTTTGGGACAGCTCCAACATTGACATATTAATTTCGCCGCTTCAATCCCTAACATTGGCTTATTAATTTCGCTGCTGGGACTTGAGGTAATTAGTTATGATTTCAATTATATCCTAATTAAATTATAGTATTTTTTAACATTAGTTAAGTAATTGCTGATGGAACGCTAGGAACGGAAATTTAACATTAGATTTTAATATTATGATTTCGATTTATAAATTTTGTATTAGTTAAATTAGTTTTTAACATTAATTTATTATATTTTTTGGTAGATTTGATTATTATTGCTCATGGATTGTTCATATTGATTAGTGTTTTGAGGTTACATATTTTTTTTTTTTTGCGCTTAAATTATGAGGTTGAATATTGAAATTATAAAAAAAATAAAAATAACAATTAGTAACGTTTTTATAGCATTTTATGTCCTACATTTTCCAAAATCACGTTTCTCCGTGTCCGTTTTGTGCCCCGTTTCCGTTTCTGTGCAACCTAGTGGGAAAGTATGAAGTGATCTTTATTAAAAAGGATTGAACTTGGGGGCCAGATGGTATTGATTTGAAGCAGTTCAAGGAGTAGTAGCTGCAAAGATGGCGATGTTTCTCATATATGGAGGATTCACTGAAAAAAGAAGAATAAGAAGAATAACTGTATTGTATACCCTCCTTAGCAAAGATGTTCCAACATTTTAATATAGTGAAAAAAAATGGAAAATAAAATCAGAAGGAAAAGGAAAGCAATCAAAGAAATTGTAAGTACTTACTCCTCGACCACCTTAACAAGGACTGCAAAGTGTTGCTCTGAAGCATTTGAGAGATTAATTTTAGTGCATAGCGGAGAAAGGCTGCATAGTGTTGCCCGTTCCACTGACTTCCTTTTTTCTAGTTTTTGATGCATAGAGAAATATGATGTTCACAAAAGCGATGAAGCCATTTCTACAAAATTTGGGACTCGAGATATATTTGATTTATTATATGAAGTTATTGTAGAAGGTACGTGAAAATGAATTTTTCAAAGTAATCAATGCTGTATATATACAATATAGGAAGTATTATTTGACATATTGAAAGGTTATTAGATTAATTAATAAATAAACAATACACATTTAGGATTATTGTGAAGATATAGGGACCATAATAATATAGTATCTGCCATTGGTTGGACAGTTGGATTTTTCCGTTTGTTAATCGGCTTGTACTGAAAATGAGATTTTAGCACAGAATTTTAACTCCAACCGGGCAAAAAAAAAACACTTACCCATTAATTTACCTACTCAATCAATTCACTACGATTATCTTGGGGCAGCGCCGTTGTCATCCACTTAACGTCTTAACCATTTTGCTTTGCATGTTTTGTGCGCTGTGATTTGCGCGTCTCTTGTTGCGCTTATCTTCCTCTTCACATAACCTTGTCTGTAAGAGGCCTTTTCAATAAGGTGGGGCGCTCAGCTTTTCTAGCTTCCCTAAAATTAAATATTTCTCAATCTTTCTTACTTGCTCAAGGTCGAAAAAATTTAAAAAATGGGTTATTCACAACCACTGATGATGAACAAGACTTTGGAAGAGTGGCTTTCTAATGAGGTTCCTTGTTTCAGTAGGCTCAGGAAGCTATGGCGTTGAGACGCATTATGATAGTTAGGCCCAGTGGGTCTTCTATACACGTGTGTGTGTGTGTAAATATCCATATAACTCAATTCAATAAAATGGAAAAAATTTGAGCGAATGGAATGGGGCCCAAAAAAGAAAATTACACTAGATAGAATTCTACTTCCAATTAAAAAAAAAAAAAAAAAAGAGAGGAACGTATTTTGACTGATATTCTTCTGCACAAAAGAGGTAAAGAGAATGAAATAAAACAAAGCACAATTTTTTTCATCATCGCAGTACTACAAGCAATAGCGGACTGTATATGATTATGACCAGTGTATCAACTCGGTCTTGACAATGCTGTTGAATTTAAGACACACCTAAAAAATAACTTTTACTGACAGTAACAAATATGTTACACAATAACACACATGACTCTCACACTAATTATATTTATATCACTCAAGAATATCCTTGAGCACTCACTCTCAATTCCTCACTCCATTCTCACACACCCGATTCTATCCTACTTCACAATTATAGGCAAGAAAGTCGGTGGTGCCAACCCCTCCTTAATCCTCTAGATTCTTCAAAAAATGGCGGTGATGTTGCCCCAAAATTTCTCCAGAATTTTCTACAAAAATGTCGCCTGCATTCTACAATTCTTGATTCTTCCCGAATTTCAAAGTTGGTGGTAACATTCTTTAATTCTTCCCTTCAGCACCGACTTATTGTTTAAGCCTTCTCTTCCAGTTATATCAAGATGTATCCAAACCCCACTCCTTCAATCTCTTTTCGTGCCCATGCAGTCAGCTCCTTGTTTCTTGGCTTTTTCCATTCCTCATACTCGATAGCCTTAGAACGCCTTAGATGTTCTTTTAAATCTTTGAGCTTGTTTGCTACTCTTTATTTTTTCCATTTATAAATTCATTTATCATGATTTGACTATTGATTTGATAACTACTCAACAATCACCACACATTTGAAACTTCAATTAAATCTTCACCACTCATTTTCACTCATTATAAATTCCTTTTATAATTTGATTTTATAAATCTAACCAAACGGGCTCTTTATTTGATATTTCCAATGAATTTATATGTACCTTGACGTCCTCTTTTGGGGTTAATGCATCATCGATTTTGGTGGTGCTATGTCACATTTCACAAGCTTGATCTTCCTGTTTCTATCTCTTGTGACTATGACAGCTCCACTATTTTTAATGCCTGCCAAGATGTCTCCTCATCTTTAATTCCTCAAGCAGCTTCTCTTTTGATGTTGACCAAGATAACTATTTATCCTCCTCAAGAGCTTTGCTTCTATATCCTCTGAGTGTGATTTCCCCTTCTCCAGTGCTTCCCAAGACGATTCTTCATCAAACACCTCCTTGTGTCATAAGTCATCAAACCAATCATCTTCAGATGATTTTTCACCAGATACCTCATCATATCCTTACTCTTCTGAATTAACAGACACCTCACTGTGTCTTGAGCCTTCAAGTCAATCATCTTTAGATGATTACTGACTAGACACCTCTTCATGTTCCTCGTCTTTTAGGACAATCAACTTCACCAAACAGTTGTAAAGGTAGAAAGACAATTCCTCCATATTGTTTCTCCTCACTTGATTTGGATTGCCTCCCTCAACCTTCATCAATGATTGCAAGGCATGCTTTAAAATCTCATTCTTCTTTACTTTCATATCCATATTGCTCATGAGTTGCTACATTACCCTCTGTTGGTGCTTTCTTGTACCAACATTTTCTAACATAATGGCCTTGTTTTCCACACACATAACATGGGCCATTATTTCTTTTATAACCACTATATTGTCCTATTCTATCGCGGTCTTGTTGAACTATCTTTGTCTCAAAACTTCTTCTTTCTCCCATTCTCTTATCGTAGCTAAATAATACTTTTTCTTCTTCCTTCTTTATTAATACCCCTACCATTTGCTTGCTTAACACTTCTGGGTCAGCCAGCAAATTTTCAAAATTGACCAGAGAAGGCTACCCTGACTGACCTTGTATTGTGACAATAATGGCCGTCAACTCAGGTTTCAATCCATGAATAATTATTCTTCTCGTTTTGGACTCTACGACTTTACTATTTGAATCTAGTTCAGAGATTTCGCGAGAGAGAGACTTTACTTTGTTGAAGTACTCCTGTACCGTCATCTCCCCTTGTTTTGCTGATAGTAACTCGTTCTCAAGAAGCTGAAACTTGAACTCATTCTTTTTGGAGAACAACGATGCTAGCGTGTCCCACTCATGCTTCGGAGCGCTTGCGTTCCTTATGTACTCCAACAGCTCTTCTTCAACTGTTGTCTTGAATGCATATAATACCTTTCTCGCCTTGATTTTCCAGTTTCTTAGCACTAGCATCATCTGGTGTCGTCACATTTTCTCCACCAACAGTTTCACATAAGTCTTGACCTTTGAGATAGGACTCCATACAGGTCTTCCATGTGGTATTGAGCTTTTTCATTTCACTTACTATTTGCATGTCAGCATTGTGACTTGGATACCTCCTCATAACCAAGCAAGCTTTAAAAAGCTTCACAACCTCAAATTGTGTGTGAACCTTTAACACTCAATAATCTCCCCTTAATTGATGTACTCTTCGGAAGCACTAGGCGCTCAACCAACCCACTTCTCTACTTGCAAAGCCCTCGCTCGGTCTTGCTTGACGTAGCTCTGATACCACTTGTTGAATTTATGACACACTAAAGAAATAACTTTTATTAACGTGAATAAAATATTTTACACAATAAGACATGACTCTCACACTAATTATATTTATCACTTAAGCACTCAAGAACATACTTGAACATAATTGCATTAAAGTGTACGTAATTGTCAATGTTGGTGCTGTTTCTTCTTGGCTGTTGTGCATTTATTGTTTTACATTTACAAGATCACCGGCAATAGATATTTTGGTGTAATTCCCCCAGGGGGGATCAACGTCGTTTGTTATAAAAAAGCAAAAGCCTAAAGTCAATTTAAAAAAAATAAAAAAAGATATACAAAAGGCGTCGGTTGTGTGCTCCAAAACCGACTCCTAATGTAAATAATGGGCGTCAGTTGTTTGTAACGAAACAACTGACGCCTATTATATATTATATTTAGGCGTCGCCCAACAACTGACGTGCGTACACTTACAATGCACATCGCTGATAAAAGTATCGCCGTCAAAATCGACGCGTATTCATCAATACAACTGACGTCTATTGTGTTTTTCTGTAGTAGCGAACCCAAAAGCTAAAGAAAAAAAAGACCAAAATCCATTAACAACACAACAACTCAATTAATACGTTTATAATAATTTCAGTAGTAAAAGAAATAAGCCATTTAGAGGTTAAAGATATATTGAAACTCTTATGCAATATCAGAAAGTAGTAACAACAACATAGAAATAATCAACTATATCAAATTATTGACTCAAGAAATTAGTCTAACACAAGCAATATTCAAACCAATTTATTGAATTAAATAATAGAGATAATCAACAAAGTGGTCGAGAGAATAAATCAAAATTTAACATGAGAATACTATTTATGAGTAATGATCTAATGTAAGATGTCTCACGATATTATACCTTCAGATGCTTATGTGGCGTGCTAGATGCATATCATCTGGCACGGCACATCACATGGTATTATGTAGCGTGTCAAATGGCACGCATCTGACATGACATATAAGCGGATTCCTGACATTAGAACATTTTCATAGTATTTATTTTGCAATAAAAGTAGTTAAAGTGCAAAGGAACAAAGAAATTAATAACCCGTTGAAATCTATTTGTAATCAAAAGCTATATGTAATAAATAGTTGAAAAAATGGCTGAAAATTAAACATGTGATTCATGTGATTACTATTGGTTTAAAAAGTGACATGATATGTTAAAAAGCATAATCGTGTGACGTGCCCTTATTTTCAATTTTTTGTTCAACTTTTTTGTACAAATAGCACATTAAATCTTAATTTAGATTTTAAATTAGTAAAAACCCAAATATATAATATAATACAAACCATTACTTTCATCCAAAATAAATCAATAAAAATAGGTACAAATAACAACGAGGCCCCCTCTAATTGGTAGTCGGGCTCCCAATTCCCAGCCTGATATGTTCCTATAGAAAATTTGCAAATAACATAGGCAAGTTCAAAAAAGTTACCAGTGGCATTAACACATAAAAGTGCTAAATGATCCCGAGATATTCCCCTTGGATGCCAACCTTAAGGACCTCATTTCCATCTTCTGCTTGTTCTTTGTAGATTTTCATAGCTGAGTTTCGGACATTTATTCCACATTGGTACAGCTCCAGAAACCGCAATGTTGGAATATATCCTAATTTAGAAGGTAGAACTTCTGGATATATAGTATACTTCAAGACCAATCGTTCAAGTTGGGGGAAACTATCCGTTGAGAAATTCCACTCATTGAAAGAAATTCTTCTTAATTTCAAGTATTTGAGATCGGAAGTCATCATTGTTTGTGTTCCATTTACGCGGACGAGAAAAAGAACAATATTCATATAATTTGAGAATCTCAAGCTCCGGCAATTTTCCAACTGAAGACAAAATTTCAGAAGACAATGGTTCGTATCCAGAAAGAGTAATTTCTTTTATATTATTGGGAAACCTAGTAACCGGATCACGATAACCAAAGAATTTTATTTTGAGTGATTCAAGCAGAGTAAGAGAGCTGAAATCAATGATGACACCCTGAAATTCGTTGCTTAACGTGCATTTCAACCGACGCAGACCGGAAAATTTTGTCAATAGCTCGAGATAGCTTGAATCACATATAAGAAGACCAAAAAGATTTTCTAAGCTTCTGAATGGTGAGCTTCCGATCTATCCAAGGAAGAACTTAATCTTGTAGGCAAGGTGAAGTATACAAATCTCAATTTAGGCATATTCAGAAGGAGTTCAGGAGGCTCAATGACCCAGTTTCCTTTTACGATAAGATATTCTAGATTTGCATGACTTAGCTGTAATGGTGGTGTCAGGAACAATACTTCCAGGTACCTCAAATGGACCAAGAATTTCAATTCAGCACCACTAATGGTAATAATCTGCAAGACCCTAAGAAGCTTAAATCCTGAAGTAATATGACAATGTGGCCAGGTCTCTGTCAACAAGGATTGAACATGGAGACCAAATGGTACTGACCTGAACTGATCCAACGAAGAGTTGATGCTAAGATAGTGATGTTGCTCACATATGGAGGATTCACTGAAAAGGTGGAATAAGATAGATTAGATCATCATTAATTAGTTTTAGCCATAATTGTATTATAAACCCTCCTTAGCAAAGATGTTCCAACATATTTATATCCTAGGAAAAAGGGGAAAAATAAAATCGAAAGGAAAAGGAAAGGAATCAAAGAAATTGTAAGTACTTACTCTTTGATCACCTTAACAAAGTTCTCTGCTGTCCCGATTCTAAAGCACATATCACGTATCAGATCATGGATTTTGAATCTTTCAACTTGATTGTCAGTTCTTGTTGCAACTTGTACCAAGTTACGGTCAATTAACTCCATCATAAACTTCTCAGCAACATCCTCTATGCTCTCGCCCTTCTTTTTAGGTATAAATCCGTGAGAAACCCATCCCCATAACACCTTTCTAATTGGAATTTGCATGTCTTCCTCGAAGATTCCCAGGTAAAGGAAACATGGCTTTAGGCGAGTAGGTAAATGAAGGTAACTAAGTTCTAGCACATCTTGATCTTTGGAAATGAAAGAACTCAATGCACTTGCAACTTCTTTCCATGAGCTTTTTTTCATTGGTATATTTGCAAGTACACCAGCTATCCCAACAACAGCGAGAGGTAGGCCCTTACATTTTGTTGCAATCTTCCTTCCAATGTCTTCAAGACCTAAAGGCCAAATACCTTTCTTGAGTAGCTTCCGTTCTAATAAATCCCAACATTCATCATCTGACAGGAGATCAAGTTTGTTGATAGTGCCATCAGCCACATCTTTGTTCCGAGTGGTGAACAGTATTCTGCTTCCATTTGCATCGTCAGGAAAGTACCTTTTCACGTCTTCCCATGCTTTTTTATCCCATATGTCATCTATAACTATGAGATATATGTTCCCCTTTAAATTTTTGTAAACACGTTCACCAAGTGCAGTTTCTTCCATATTTGAGGCTTCCTCATCACTAATCTTTATTAGAGATCTCAAAATATCAAACAAGAGTTTTCTCTTTCGGTATGCTTGTGAAACAACACACCAAGAACGCCTATCAAAACGATCGTCAACAGAGGAATGATTATACAATTTATTTGTCAAAGTTGTCTTACCAATACCACCCATCCCAAAGATAGAAACAATTTGTAGTTGGTGAGGTCCTCGAACAAGCTGGGCTAAAATTTCTGTTGTCTTCTCCTCAAAGCCTATGATAATCTCATCAATGATGGGATCCCTGATAGCAACTTGGGTCAATGTCAATACTTCTTCTCTTGAGCTTTCTGAAACTTCGATGCTTCTTATGCCTGAATATAGCTCGAATTTTGGGAGGGAAGCATTGATGATTTTACTCTTCAGAATGAAATCAGGAATTCTGAGAGCAACATACCAAACAGGGACTGTTTCAGCCATGAAACATCTGACAATATATTCAACTTCATAGGCCAAATCTATGAATTGCCGGACAATTGCAATGGATTCCTTATTCTGTTGCAGTTCTGTTTGATCCTCTGGCAGGAAGGATCTGGCGTAATTTAGTTCCTTATGGAGTGCTGTGATTTGATCCTTTACATCAGCAACGAAATCTGTCTTTTGATCTATTAGTTGATTGAGATCATCAAGAACAGAGTCAATAATGAACATTGAAAAAGAAGCAGTGGTGTTCTGAGTTGGCAAACTCGAGAATGTGACACAATGCTCTTTTATCTTCGCTTCCACCATCTCGAACTTTGGTAGCAAAACAGAGAGTTCTCGATCCATTTCTGCACAAGTGACACAATCCATGGTGATAAAGAAGGATAGCAAGAAAATACCTGCTTCATTTGCAATGGCCTGAATTTCTCCTAAAACATTCTTGGCTTCTTCTAGTTGAGAGATCGGAAGAGCGTCGTGTGCAGTAGAATGGTTTATCCCCAAGAATGGCCAAAAGAAACTTGAGCTTCTCCCAAAGAGCATCAATTTTATCAGGAACAAAAATATTAGGATCTCGATCGCCAAACAATAATTTATCGATTGCTTCGACCAAACAATGAACAAAGCTTGCTATAATCTCGTTTGACAAATCATCCTGCTGCGCCTTCACAACTGCAAAGAACCAGACCCGGAGCTTTGGCATCAAAGAGTCTATCACTTTTAAAAATCTGGTGTAACATGTTACTCTGTCCGAGCGTAGGCAATCCTTGGCTAATTGCTCGAGATGGCCCAGTAGTAGACCGGTAAAATTGGCTTGCTTTGAAGTATTTGAGGAGATTGACAGATTAAATTTTAGTGCATAGCGGAGAAAGACTGCAAAGTGTTGTCCGTTCCACTGACTTCCTCTTTCTGGTTTTTTATGCATAGATAAATCAGATGTCCCCAAGAGCAATGAAAGAGGATCAAGATACTCATCCATTTCTGCAAAAGTTGGGACTCGGAATATATTTGGATTATAAGAAGGCATTGTAAAAGTTAAGTGCTAATGAATTTTTCAAAGTAATCAATGCTGTATATATAATATGTTCACATATTTTGTAGTGCTTGATAACTGACAAATAAACAATATACATTTAGGACTATTGTGAAGAAAGGAAGGAATATATTATTAAGATTATATGTAGGTATTGTAGAAGGCAAGTGCAAATGGATATTAATTGGCATATTCCAGAGTTGATAGACAATAAAAACAAACAATAAACAATTTTAACAATATACATTTTTAGAGTCATAGTGAAGAAAGGGAGGAATCAAAGCCGGCAATTATACTAATCGACCTAGGCCCCTAGTTAGAAAGTGTCGAAAAGTTTTTTTTGAAACATATATGTCCAAAACATAGAATAAAAATAATGTGTATATGATTTTATCATAAATTGTTCAATAGCCTAGTGGTAAAATTATACATTTTAGTCTCCATATTTAATTATAGGTCAAATGTTGAAATTCTTATATCTACAAATTTGATTGTATTTTTTAAGGGCCAATTGAAATTTTCATTGTTTTGTTTCTAATAATAGTTACAATTCTTGTAAGTTTTATTAAATTTCAAATACTAAATAATAAATTTGTAGTATAATTTTATATAAGAATAAGGCCTCTTAGTATTTTAGTAGTGTACATGCGTTTCTTAAACAATAAAATATAATTGAATGTCTTACAAATTGACAAATATTAAAACCTATTGAGATGAAAATTCCTCCGAATATTATTAAAACTTTCACTTATTTTTCTTACATATTTAATAAAATTTAAATATTCAAAGTTTATAAAATCGCAAACTTTCTAAAGAACCAATGATTGGTTCTGTTAATGTACTAATACAGTTATAAAATATAAAATATAAAAAACCACTGATGGTTTCATTAGTGGTTTTAGAAACACCAATGGTTTTTTGTGTTTTATAACTGTATTTGTACATTAACAGAATCAATCATTGGTTCTGTAGAAGGACTTGTTAAAATCGTGTTTAATATAAAATTTTTTTAATAAAGGAACTCCATTTAAATTTTACATAGAGCCCTCGAAATCTTTGGACTGGCCTTGGGAGGAATATATATTTGCACTATATGAAGGTATTGTAAAAAGTAAGTGCAAATGAAATTTTTCAACGTAATCAATGTTGTATATATAATAATAATAAAAAAAATATTCGTTGACATATTCAACTGTTGTTAGACTAATAAATAAACATTATATATTTAGGCTTCTTGTGATGAAAGGGACCATAATAATATACCATATGCCATTTGGTGGAAGCATTTGATTGCATGATTGATTCCGTGGCTTAATGGATATATTTTTACGAGAGGTATTATGTGAGGCCATAAAAAGTGCATCAAATATCACATAATTTGTAGCCGACAACCATCAAAGCCAAATCTGCATTTTTACGTGATTTTAAAGGATAAATTTATGTATTGACATGTGAACAAAGACTTTGCGAGGTGTGTGAATCACTACTCTTCGAAGGAGCTGACTTCGCCAAAACTACTATTGTTTTCCAGAAAACACACACACACAACAAAGACTTTGTGAGACAAAAAGTTATTAGTCCAACTCCTTTCTTCACTGATCAGTAAAACTACTGCTGATTTGGCCAAAACTACCGCTGTTTTCCAAAAGCGCACGCACGGACAACAAAGACTGAGAGACAAAAAGCTATTAGCCTGACTCCTTCGTTCACTGATCACTAAATTTTTAAACAGTAGATTAGCATAAGATAAAAAATTATATTCTAAATGATAGAGATTCCTTTCACCCGATGAGATTTGGTAGAGGTGCTTGAATTTCATAGAGAGCCAATGTTAAATTTTTTTCTTATATCATTTTTTCAATTTAATTACCTAAATAAATTGTAACAATATTTAGTTGATTGTTGTCTTTATTATCTCCTGAATCTTATGAATCATAGATTTCACTTTTGGTTTTCCCTTTTTTTTTTTGGGAGGGGGGGAGGCGGGGGAAGAAAAGAAGAATATAATGATGAGACAATTTCTCATTAAGTTCACATTGTACTAAATAAGAAATGTATGTATAGGGATGTTGAAAATAAACCAGAGTGTGATATTTTTATAATGGTGGATAAGGGGGAGGGGAGGGACATTTGTGGAGTGACATGTATAGTTCAAACTCAAGACCTCTGACCCGAAATACAAATATCATAACCACTAAACTGCAATTCAAACCACAACTATAAGAGTATTATATTGTTATTAACTAAAAATAAATTAGAGATTTAAATTGTTAAATATTAAGTTCTAAGATATATCTCAGTAAGTGTGTTTGAATTATGTTTATTCAATATTTGAATTAAAAAATACATGACATCAATATGAAACGACGTGCAAAACATGTGCTTCGTGTTACTACATAAAAAGGATAAATAAGTGTGAAATTTTGACTCAGTCAGTCCGATATTTATTTTCTAATTTACATTAATACCCTTATTTAACATATAACTAGTACTGTTGCTTTTTATTGTCATCATTTATAATATTTTTAATCAATTCATAAATGACTAAACTTTTGATATTCCAAATCAATTTTTTTCTGTTTTTAAACTTTTACATAGTTTATAAGTTAATGTTTTATCAAAAAAATTAATTTAATCTAAATTTTTCTTCATTCGAGTTGGCATATCTAAAAAGTTATACAAAATAATCAAACAATCATGTATGTGCTATTAGAAAATATACCAGATTTCCCTTTTTCAATTTAAATAATCAAGCAACAGAAACAGAAAATGAAAAGGAGCACAAGAGAAAAAAAACACAAATTTAACGTGGCTCGGTAAACCGCCGACAACCACAGGAAGAGACCTTTTATTGATAAAAAAATTTCTTACAATCACAAGTTTTCTTTATCCTATCACACTCTTCCTACACAAAACTAGAGCACTTAATTTACACCAAAAACACCGCTCGTACAAATCTCTCTCTAGTTTATCTCACTTTCTCTCTCTAAAACAACAAAATTTTTCCTGCGCTTTTTTTTTTCTCTCTCGGCCGCCACACACCTGCATCTCAAAGACAAATATATATATTTATAGGCACAACCTAATTCTTAATGGGCCAACACATGGGCTGGACCCCACTAGCCCAATAATCTCTACCTCCAGTCTATGAGGAAGGTATCTCAAACTTCAATTGTATCACTTAGAATGCACACCGGTTTGGCTGGCACAAAACTCAAGCTTCTGTTTGGTAGCCACTTTGTTTCAACTTGAGCTCCTCTTCTTTCAAAATCTTCCACATCACAGCCCGTCATTTGCAACCATCTTCTGCACCACTTTACTGGTAGGTGCCACCCTTACCAAATCATATTCAATAAAAATGAACTGTATTTAAAGACTCATCAAACCTAATCTTTCACTTTGACATCTGTGAACTACATTCTCCATTCTTCATATCATTTGCCGCAGACCTCGTCTTGGCTCCACTATAATCTCTGTCAATAGTAGAAGACTCCGCTTGGTGCGACTCCAATCTGATAGCTCTACTTGACACTGTCTTCCCTACTAGCTTATACAAATTACCAAAATTTTCAGCTCTCATTATTACCACTGATTCTTCTTCACAGTCATCGCACCAGCTCGAGCAGCATAGTCATAACTCAAAGTGTCTAGTGCTCCAAGCGATATTAAACTTTTCCTCAATCCTGGGATATGCAAAACACCTGTCAATCTTCTGACTATACCATTAAACATCTTCACCTTCACAGTACCCCGATCCCTTAACTTCATGCTTCTGATCATCAATCCCATAAACATGGCGTTCTTTACATGGTTGATAATCTTCAAACTATTCTCTATTCGGGCATATGTGATAGAAATATGCACAATCCAAAAACCAAGTGTTACGTAGACTCTCATAATTAGCTACGCATGCAACATCACTGTAAAAATCATGCTCCACCATATTCAAAGAATCTTTAGTCTCTAAAGCCTCTTTACCTTTTCTCTTCGTTTGCAGATGCTTTTTAAACTCGTCACAATATCTTCTGATGTGACCCTTCTTATGGCAGTAATAACACTCCACATCTTCCCTTGGTCAAGATTGAAAACGAGAACAACCCCTTTGACCATGATTTCTTCCTCGCGACTCAGCTCTACCACGACTTTCCTCGGAAGATACCATAAGAATTTTGTTACTGTCTTCAACTTCAGTTGGCCTCTTCATTTTGGCTGTCTCTAACAAAGCAGTTGAAACCTCGTTCACTGTCAATATAGATTTTTCAACTAGTAGCGTGGTCACCAATGTCTCATATGACTTAGGCAAGGAAAACAATAAGATTATTGCCTTATCTTCATCCTCAATCTTCACATCGACATTCAATAAGTCTACAATACACTTATTGAATTTATTCAAGTGATCCCTAACATCTGTTCCCTCATCTATCTTCAATTCATATAATTGCTTTTTTAGGTATAACGTATTAGTTAGGGATTTTGACATATATAATTCCTCCAATATATTCCATAATTTAGAAGGAGACTTTTCGTTCAAAACATTATACTTTACCTCAAGAGCAAGAGCTAATCTGATATTACTGACTGTCTTTGCCTGCAACTCTTCCCAGTCAGAATCTTTCATGTCGTCTGGCCTCTCATCCTTCAACGCCTTGTAAAACCCCTGTTGTTACGAGAAGATCTTCAATGGTACTACGCCAAATATTAAAGTTGTTTTTGCCATCGAACAACTCCACCTCAAACTTAGGTATAGTCATAATAGCCAATTTGATCCCGGAGTTTCAACTTTAAGCTCTGATACCACTACAGGGAAATATACTAGTTTTTCCCTTTTCAATTCAAATAATCAAGCAGGGAAACAGAAAATAAAAACGAGCACAAGAGAAAAAAAAAATTTAACGTGGCTCGGTAAACCACCGACAACCACAGGAAGAGACCCTTTATTAATTAAGAAATTATTTACTATCACAAGTTTTCTTTATCATATCACCATCTTCTTACACAAAACTAGAACACTCAATTTACGCTACCAACACCATGTGTACAAATTTCCCTCTAGTTTCTCTCACTTTCTCTCTCTAAAACAACAAAATTTTGGCTGCACTTTTCTTTTTTCCCTCTCGGCCGCCACACGCCTACATCTCAAAGAGAAATATATATATTTATAGACAAAACCTAATTCTTAGTGGGCCACCACATCGGCTCGACTCTATTAGCCCAACATGTGTAAACTTTGTGTTTTAACATGAATGATTAATAAATTATTATAAACTTAATATGAGTAATTTAATAAAGAGTTTTAGTAGATTAAGTGTTTTTGTGTTTAAGTATAAATTATCATTATTATTATTATGATTATAATAAAAAACTAAGGGTAGTTTAAGTTTTTAATAAAAATGTAGAGATAATAAGGAAATCAAAAGATTTTCTTTGATCCGCACTTTTTATATACAGTGATATATCAATTAAAGTGGGGACGCTTTAACTTCATAAAGTCAAAATCGTATTTTGTATAGAATTCCCAATGAAAGCACTTTGATACCGTTATTTTTAGAGTAATTTAGGGAGATATAAATAGAGAACATAAATTAGTGACATTCTCACGTAGTACAATTTCATTGGGTATTTAAAAAAAATTTAATCATCTAGTGAAATTGTGTTATGCCTACAATGTCACTTATTTATGTACAAGAAGTTGATAGGTTAAATGAAAATAGACACGCACGAATTAACATCAATTCAAAAAACGTAAGATATTTGGTCCATGGAAAGTTGAGAGAAATATTGTGAACAGTATTCACATCTACAACATAACTATATTATTATATGAACTATTCTCTTATTGAAATACGCCCATTTGAAAAATATAATATATACATACACACACCTAATACAATATAATTGTTAACCTCGTTAAAAAAATAAAAGGAAACATCGCATTGTAATTAGGAACCATAAACTCAATTACAATAAACTTATACTAAAAAAACATAAAAAGAATATTTGTAAGTACAATAGTAATGAATATGTTGCCGAAATGAATAAAGTCACCATTACTACTAAAAAATGGAAAAGCTTACTCTAATACATTAGAAACAAAAGCGAAAGTGAAGTAATTACATTTGAAACCGTATCAGATCCATAACTAAAAAAAAAAAAAATTTAATGGAAAAATATTAATGGAATGGATGTTTGCTTAATTTAAAGCAAACAGAATCATCGGAAGTTTTTAGTTTAAATTATCCATTGTATATACGGCATTTGTAGTTACTGAGTGTAAATAAATATTAACATGGAGAACTAATATAGAATGGAAAATATGACTATAAGCATAGAGAAACTAGCATTTATTGGTAACACTGATATCTTCATGCTTTTTATGATTTGTAGAATACCACAGAAACCAAAATTTATACATAATACATAATAAAAAGAGCTTAAGAATTCCTCATACCTTTCCTTGATTTCAACAACAAAAATACACATGTCCAATAAACCTTTCTACGTCCGGAACTTGCATCTCAACAGCTGGAAAGAAAAAATAAGACTAAAATTCATTAACAACACATTGTACATTTACAATCATTATAGTAAGAAAAGAAATAAGCCATTTAGCGATCAAGGATAAACTCTTATAAAATATCACGAAGTATGCAATAACAAGAAGATAGGAATCAACAGCTATATCAAATTATTAATTAACTCATTTAAATTAGTATAGCAGAAACATTTTTTAACTGATGAGATTACTATTTGCTTAAAAGTGGAATGATATGTTGAAAAGTACAACCGTGCCACATGTCCTTATTTTCAAGTTTCTTGTACAACTTTTTGGTCAAGTAGCAAATTAAATCTTAGTTTAGACGTTGTACGATATAATAAAGACCATTACTTTCAACCAAAATAGATCAATAAAAATAGATACAAAGAGCGTCTGAAAGGTCAAAAAAGTTACCAGCTGCATCAACACGTGAAATTGCTAAAGGCTTCAAGAATACTTCCCTTGGATGATCACCTTAAGAACTTCATTTCCTTCTTCTACTTGTTCTTCTTCGATTTGCATAGCAGATTTTCGGACATCTTCACCACATTCATATAGCTCGAGAAACCGCAATGTTGGAATATTTCCTAATTCAGAAGGCAGAACTTTTGGATGTTCGATACATTTCAGGACCAATCGTTCAAGTTGGGGGAAGCTATCCATTGAGATATTCCATGCATAGTCAAAAATTCTTCTTAATTTCAAGTATTTGAGTTTTTGGAACTCATCATTGTTTGTGCTCCATATATCAAAAGAAGAAGAACATTCATATAATTTGAGAATCTCAAGCTCGGGCAATTCTCCGACTGAAGACAATATTTCAGAAGACAAAGGATCGTATCTAGAAAGAGTAATTTGTTTTATATTATTAGGGAACCTAATAACGGGATCACGAAAACCAAAGAATTTTATTTTGAGTGATTCAAGCAGAGTGAGAGAGCTGAAATCAATGAAGTCACCCTGAAATTCGGAGCTTAATGAGCATTTCAGGTGACGCAGACCAGAAAGTTTTGTCAATAGCTCGAGATAGCTTGAATCACATATAAGAAGACCATAAAGATTTTCTAAGATGCTGAATGGTGAGATATCCAAGGAAGACGCTCTTCCGATCTCTTAATCTTGCAGGCAACGTGAAGCATATAAATCTCAATTTAGGCATATCCAAAAGAACTTCACCAGACTCAGAGCCCGAATATCCTTTTACGAGAAGAAATTCAAGATTCGCATGACTTAGCTGTAATGGTGGTGTAAGGAACAATACTTCCAAGTACCTCAAATGGACTAAGAATTTCAATTCAGTGCCAGTAATCGTAATTATCTGCAAGACCCTAAGAAGCTTAAATCCTGAAGTAATGTGAAAGTATGACGAGGTCTCTGTCAACAAGGATTGAACATGGAGGCCAAATGGTACTGACTTGAACTGATCCAATGAAGAGTTGATGCTAAGATAGTGATGTTGCTCATAGATGGAGGATTCACTGAAAAGGTGGAACAAGATAAGATTAGATCGTCATTAATTAGTTTTAGCCATAATTGTATTATAAACCCTCCTTAGCAAAGATGTTCCAACTTCCAACATTTTTATATAGTTGGAAAAAAGTGGAAAATAAAATCAAAAGGAAAAGGAAAGGAATCAAAGAAATTGTAAGTACTTACTCTTTGATCACCTTAATAAACTTCTCTGCTTTCCCAATTCTAAAGCACATATCACGTATTAGATCATGGATTTTGAATCTTGCAGATTGATTGTCCATTCTTGTTGCAACTTGTACCAAGCTCCGGTCAATTAACTCCATCATAAACTTCTCAGCAACATCCTCTATGCTCTCGCCCTTCTTTTTTGGTATAAATCCATGAGAAATCCATCCCCATAACACCTTTCTAATTGGAATTACCATGTCTTCCTCGAAGATTCCCAGGTAAAGAAAGCATGGCTTTAGACGAGTAGGTAAATGTATGTAACTAAGTTCTAGTATATCTTGATTTTTGGAAATGAAAGAACTCAATGCACTTGCAACTTCTTCCCATGAGCTTTTTTTCATTGGTGTATTTGCAAGTACACCAGCTATCCCAACAACAGCGAGAGGTAGGCCCTTACATTTTGTTGCAATCTTCCTTCCAATGTCTTCAAGACCTAAAGGGCAAATACCTTTCTCGAGTAGCTTCCGTTCCAATAAATCCCAACATTCATCATCTGACAGGAGATCAAGTTTGTTGATAGTGCCATCAGCCACTTCTTTGTTCCGAGTGGTGAACAGTATTCTGCTTCCATTTGCATCGTCAGGAAAGTACCTTTTCATGTCTTCCCATGCTTTTTTATCCCATATGTCATCTATAACTATGAGATATCTGTTCCCCTTTAAATTTTTGTAAACACGTTCACCAAGTGCAGATTCTTCCATATTTGAGGCTTCCTCTTCACTAATCTTTATTAGAGATCTCAAAATATCAAACAAGAGTTTTCTCTTTCGGTATGCTTGAGAAACCACACACCAAGAACGCCTATCAAAATGATGGTAAACAGAGGAATGATTATACAATTTATTTGTCAAAGTCGTCTTACCAATACCACCCATCCCAAAGATAGAAACAATTTGTAGTTGGCGAGGTCCTCGAACAAGCTGGGCTAAAATTTCTGTTGTCTTCTCCTCAAAGCCTATGATAATCTCATCAATGATGGGATCCCTGATAGCAACTTGGGTCAATGTCAATACTTCTTCTCTTGAGCTTTCTGAAACTTCAATGCTTCTAATGCCTGAATATAGCTCGATTTTTGGGAGGGAAGCATTGATGAGTTTAGTCTTCCGAATGAGATCAGGAATTCTGAGAGCAACATACCAAACAGGGACTGTTTCAGCCATGAAACATCTAACAATATATTCAACTTCATAGGCCAAATCTATGAATTGCCGGACAATTGCAATTGATTCCTTATTCTGTTGCAGTTCTGCTTGACCCTCTGGCAGGAAGGATCTGGCGTAATTTAGTTCCTTATGGAGTGCTGTGATTTGATCCTTTACATCAGCAACGAAATCTGCCTTTTGATCTATTAGTTGATTGAGATCATCAAGGACAGAGTCAACAATGAACATCGAAAAAGAAGCAATAGTGTATTGAGTTGGCAGACTCGAGACTGTGACACAGTGCTCTTTGATCTTTGCTTCCACCGTCTCGAACTTGGGTAACAAAACAGAGAGCTCTTGATCCATTTCTGCGCAAGTGACGCGATCTGTGGTGAAAAAGAAGGAAAGCAAGAAAAATCCTGCTTCAATGGCTATGGCCTGAACTTCTCCTAAAACATTCTGGGTTTCTTCTAGTTGGGTGCAGTAGAATGGTTTATCCCCAATAATGGCCAAAAGAAAACTGAGCTTCTTCCAAAGAGCACCAATTTTATCAGGAACAAAAATATTAGGATCTCGATTGCCAAACAATAATTTTTCTGTTGCTTCAACCAAACAATGAACAAAGCTTGCCATAGTCTCTTTTGACGAATTATCCTGCTGCGCCTTCAGAACTGCAAAGAACAAGTCCCGGAGCTTTGGCATGAAAGAGTCTAATTCCTTTGAAAATCTGGTGAAACATTTTACTCTGAAACGATCAGGTATCAATACGCAATCCTTGGCTAATTTCTCGAGAAATCCTAGTAAATCAGTTAACATGGCTTGCTCTGAAATATTTGAGGAGCTTGAGAGTTTAAATTTTACTGCATAGCGGAGAAAGACGGCGAAGTGTTGCCCGTTCCACTGACGTCCTTTTTCTGGTTTTTGATACATAGAGAGATCTGATGTTCCCAAGAGCAATGGAAGAGGATCAAGATACTCAGCCATTCCTAGAATATTTGGGACTCGAAATATATTTGGATTATACGAAGGTATTGCAGAAGCTAAGTGTAATTGAATTTTTCAAAAGTAATCGATGCCGTATATATGTAATATGAAAATTATTAACTCATTCACATATTCAACGGTTGTTAGACTAATAAATAAACAATATACATTTAATATTATTGTGAAGAATGGGACCATAATAATTTAGTATTATGAGTGCCATAATAATCAATGCCACTAGGAGGAAGCATTTGATTGTATGAGTAATTCCGTGGCTTAATCCATATCCACTATAACTCTATATATATAAATAAAAAATAAAAAGTGTTGGTTTTGAATACACTGTTCATTGCATTTATCTTATACATTGTCGTTTTACACACTCTTTCCCTCTCATTTTCCCCCTTTTCTCAAAAAACTCAACCCTTTCGTTTAGGTAGAGATGCACAACACGGAGGCCCTAATCCCGCTCTTTTGCATCTTTTTTTTTCCCCGAAAGATGCTTCTCATTTTTAGCATAAAAAAAGATTAGCTGACATATTCAACAGTTGTTAGACTAATAAATAAAAAATACACATCTAGCATTATTGTGAGGAAAGGAGGAATATATGTATATATATATAGAGAGAGAGAGAGATATTATTATTAGGATTAGGATTATATGAAGGTATTGTAAAAGGTAAGAAATTTTATTTTGCCTATAGATAGGTATACTATTATGCATGCGTGCATATGTGTATTCAATGAGAACCTGATCAAACAGGTCAATTCAACTGGAAAAATCAAGAACCAGTTAGAAAACCGGTTCGATCTTGGTTCAAATCAGTTTCAACTTTTTGACCCTTGAATCATTGCCTTCCCCGATTTAATGACCGGTCTGATTTTTTAAATATTGATTAAAAAATCTTTTGGGGTGTATGTTATAGAACATTCCATCCCATGTAGCATGTATGAATGGAAGTCATATGAATTTGAAATACATGTGACATGCATATATGCAGGCCATATAAACTCGAGGGTTTTGTTACGACCTTCGAAAAGTTTTTGAATATTTTCAAGTAATCACTAATGTATATATAATTTAAATAAACCAGTTGACATATTTTCACAGTCGTGAGACAATAATAAGTAAAAAATATACATTTAGGAAGAAAGTGTGGAATATATTTGGGTTCTATGAAGGTATTGTAAAAGGTAACTAGTTGTATACCCGTGCATTGTATGGAATAGAATAATTCGTAAAAAAATGCATGGTAATTTGAAAAATAAGTAATCATAATTTTATTGCATGCTATTCATATATATATATATGTGTGTGTGTGTGTTTGTGTGTGTGTGTGTTACTAATATATATAACCAGAATCAAATTGAAACGTACAATCTTTTTACTTGACACAAAGCTAATTAATTTGTCATTCATAGAATGACACTCTTAAGTAATCAAAATGAGAATTAATAAGAAATATTTTTATCAAAAATTTAATTTCATGTTGAGTATGAAAACCAAGAAACTATGGAAAAGAGCGTGCACCAATTTTATCTAACTTTAAAATTGTTGGAAATAGTATATATTTTGACCAAATATTCATGGCCTCGACACTTGTATACGAGAAATATTTAAATTGAACGCGTTCATATATAGTATATTTGGTCTCTTTGAACTATTTCCGGGTGAATGAGAAATTATGGCCTAAAGATGACACAACCTAAAGATGACACATTGAAACTATGTAATTCAGATAATGAGTAAGTATTTCATATCTCAAGTCGAAATATTTTGTATCTTAGGTTGAAAAACAGTAGGTTAAAGGACCTATTTAATTAAAGTTGCACTTAGGATCTAAGTATGACTAATTAAGAGAATTAATTAGTTATTATCCTAAGTGAATTTATCATTTAATTTCTGGTTTAATAATGTTATCATCCGAATTGGTATTGTGGGATTATTTGATTTAATCTGAATGGGTGCATGTGACACCATTTCAAGGAAATTAAATGCCTCTCGGACAAGAATTGTAATTTCCAGTTGTTGTGTCTATTCATGGCACATGTTGACATTATTTGTGTCCTTTCATTATATATAGCCCCCCACACTTGTGCATTTTCATTCAATTTTTTTTGCATTCAACTCTTCTTTTCCAAAAGTTCATAAAGAGAGTTCGTGACATTTTTCGTTCACTGTGTCTTGTGGTTTGAAGTGCTTCTACCATAAGTCGTTAGCCGTTATATCTTGGGAGACGATTGCCGGTCAACCGTAAGCACCTAAGCGGGGCAAAAACGTTTTAAAGATATAGAGTCGAACTCTAGCCTCGACGTTTTTTCATACTAAATTTTGCATTAACCTAAGTAAGTTTGCGGTTCAATTTCGAATATAATTTGCACCATTCTACATTCTATTTAATCTAACAAGTTTAAGACGTTTTTTGTTCGTGTATGTTATATTCTCTTGATTCTTGCTGCCATAATTAAATTGCTGAAATTTGTGCTTAATTGATCACATATACATTGGTAATGTTCAAATAAACTAACATATTATATTGATATATTTCGGTGCATATTAAGCCAGAATTATAAATTGTATTCTGGTGTCATACTTTTCCTTCACATTCTGGAAATTTGTTTAAATCATTGTTTGATAATTATTTGCATGCATTTGTACCAATAAGCTTTGAATTAGTTACTGCCATTCATCATTAATAAATACATATTAATATAAGTGTTTAAGCTATTCACGTATACATCTCTCCTATGTGTATCTCTGTCTCATAATCTAAAGTTTAATTGCATGTAATCCTATTTGTTTGCACTGTGTTGCAATATTTGGCATATGCATATAAATAATAGTTTATTGTAACTCTGCATTTAAACATTTGCCTTAAAAGTCCTGCAACTTGTATTACAATATTCTAGATTTATTTGTTCGAGTAATTATTACATATCATTATTTGATTTTTGAACTTCTGTTTCTTATAACATAAAGGGATTCAAACGGAAACAATGTTATTCCTCCTACTAATGTTCCACCAACTCATGTTTCCCATGGTGAGAAAACCGAGAACTTTGCAGGAGTTTATTTCAAAAGGTGGCAGGAAAAGATGCACTTTTATTTGACAAAGGAAGTTCCTCCAGTTATACAAGAGGGGCCAAACTATCATGATACTTTGATTGCATTGGATGTTTGGAAACATTCTGACTACGTATGCAAAAATTATCTTTTAATGGTTTGAACAACACCTTATACAATGTATCTTGTAAGATGAACTCTGCCAAGGAGGTTTGGGAGTCATTGGAAAAGAAGTATAAAACGGAAGATGCTGGCACGAAGAAATTCTTTGTTGGCAAATTCTTAAACTTCAAAGTGGTTGACTCCAAATATGTGATCTCTCAAGTTCAAGAGTTGCAAATTCTTCTCAATGACATCTATGCTGAAGGAATGAATCTAAGTGAGAATTTTCAAGTGGCTGCAATTGTTGAAAAACTTCTTACTTCATGGAAAGACTTCAAGAAATATCTCAAGTATAAGCGTAAGGAGATGAATCTAGAAGACTTTATTGTTCGGTTGAAGATTGAAGAAGACAACCGCAAGGCTAAAAAGAAAAATAAAGGACAAATTATGCAAGCAAAAGCCAATGGAGTGGAAACTAGTTCAAAGAATAATAAGAAGAGAAAGCTTTCTAGAGATACGCCTGAGAAAAACAACAAGAAGAGTGCTTCAAAGGCAACTGCCACAATTGTGGAAAATATGGACATCGGGCTCGCGAGTATCGCAAGTCTAAGAAGCAAAATGCTCAAGCAAATATAACTGAAGTTGATGCATTATCTGAAGGGGTACAAGAAATAATTTTATCTGCTGTTGTTTTTGAATGCAACGGTCTTGGAAACCCAAAGGAATAGTGGACAGACACTGTTGCTACTCACCACATTTGTGCTGACAAGGCGATGTTCTCTACTTGCAAACTTGTTGAGGGAGAACAACTGTTCATGGGAAATTCCTCAATTGTTCATGGGAAATCTCCTCAAGTTCAAAGGTTGAAGGACAAGGGAAAGTAACTTTGAAAATGACTGCAAAGAACTTGTTCTCAACAATTACTCCATGTGCCTGACATTTGCAAGAATCTTGTATCTGGGGCTCTACTTATCAAAAATGGCTTCAAGTTAGTATTTGTAGCTGATAAATTTGTACTCACTAAAAATGAGATATATGTCGGAAAGGGGTACCTTTTCCGATGGGATGTTCAAAATGAATGTCCTTACTATTGTACCAAAATCAAGCAATACTAAGCGGACAAGTGGTTCCGCTTACTTTGTCGAGTCTTCTTGTTTATGGCATGATAGATTGGGACATGTAAATTTTAAATCAATTCGTAAATTGATGAACTTGAATCTATTGCCTAGTCTCCAGTTTGATCCTAATCATAGGTGTGAAACTTGTGTTGAAGCTAAGTTAGCTAAATCACTATTTCACTTAGTTGAAAGAAATACATCGCCTTTAGAATTAATTCACACAGATATTTGAAATTTGAAGTTTGTGCAAACTAGAGGTGGTAAAAAGTATTTTATTACTTTTATTGATGATTGCACTAGATATTGTTATGTTTATTTGCTAAGAAGCAAAGATGAGGGCGTTAGATGTTTTTAAACATTATAAGAATTAAGTTGAAAAATCAACTTAACAAGTGGATAAAGATTATTCGTAGTGACAGATGAGGAGAATATGGAGCACCGTTTGAAGAATTTTGTTCAAGATCGGACATTATTCATCTAACTACTGCACCTTATTCACCTCAATCAAACAGTATTGTTGAACACAAAAACTGAACTCTTAAAGAAATAATGAATGCTATGTTGATAAGTTCAGGATTACCCCAAAACTTGTGGGAGGAAGCTATACTCTCGGCTAATGTCATTCTTAATAAGATACCCCGAAAGAAAATGAATGAAACTCCATATGAATTATGGAAAGGATATAAGCCTACCTATAAATACTTGAAAGTGTGGGGGTGTTTGGCTAAGGTAGAAGTACCAAAGCCTAAACAAGTTAAAATAGGGCCTAAAACTATTGATTACATATTTATTGGATATATGCTTATAATAGTAGTGCATATTGGTTTTTGGTACACAAGTCAGATATTCCTGATATATATAAAGGCACTATCATCGAATCAAGGAATGTTGCATTTTTTGAACAAATCTTTCCTTGTAAGGACAAGAAAGAAATAAGTTCTAATAAGTGAATTTACGATGTTGCCAATGATAATGACAACCATTAAAGAACCTAGACACAGCAAAAGCATTAGAAAGTCTACATTTTTTGGTCCAGATTTTCTAGTATATATGGTAGAGAATGATCCTAAGACATTCATTGAGGCAATGTCTACTCCAAAGGCTCCATTCTGGAAAGAAGCTATAAACAGTGAGATAGAATCCATCATGCAAAATCACACTTGGCAGCTAGTTGATCTTCCACAGGAAATAAACCTCTGGGATGTAAGTAGATTTTTAAGAAAAAATTAAAAGCTGATGGATCTATTGATAAATATAAGGCCAGGTTAGTAGCTAAAGACTATAAACAAAAAGAAGGTCTTGATTTCTTTAATACTTACTCACCCATTACTAGGATTACTTTAACAAGCGTCCTAATTGCAATTGCTACATTGCATAATCTCGAGATCCATCAGATGGATGTTAAAACGGCATTTTTAAATCGTAAGTTAGAAGAAGAAATATATATGGAACAACCTGAAGGATTCATTGTACCCGGACAAGAGAAAAAAGTGTGTAAACTCGTTAAATCCTTGTATGGATTAAAACAAGCGCCAAAGCAATGGCACCAGAAATTCGACAAAATAATGTTGTCAAATGGTTTCAAAATTAACGAGTGCAATAAATGTGTTTATATTAAAAGCACACCTAATTCATAAGTAATTGTATATCTATATGTCGACAACATGCTAGTTATGGGTAGTAATCATGGTATCATCATGAATACTAAGAAAATGTTGATAAAACATTTTAATATGAAAGATATGGGTGTTGCCGATGTCATATTAGGGATTAAAATCTCTAAGATATTGGATGGACTTGTTTTATCTTAGTCTCATTATGTTGAGACTATGCTTAAGAAATTTAATATGTTTAACGAAAGTTCTGTTAAAACACCAATTGACCTAAGTTTACACTTAATCAAAAATAGAGGGAAACTTATATCTCAGTTAAAGTATTCACAAGTTATAGGCAGTCTAATGTATATTACAAACTGCACGCACCCAGATATTGCATATGCTGTGAATAAACTAAGTAGGTTCACAAGTAATCCAAGTAACGACCTTTGGAATGCGTTAAATAGAGTTCTTAGAAATCTAAGATACACTATGAAATTTAGATTACATTATACGAGACATCCAGTAGTATTAAAAGGGTACTGCGATGCAAACTAGATATCAGACACAATTGATTCTAAGTCCACCAATGGTTATGTGTTTACAATTGGTGGTGTAGCTGTCTCTTGGAAGTCCTCAAAACAAACCTGTATAGCTCGATCGACTATGGAGTCTGAATTTATAGCATTAGACAAAGTTGGAAAAGAAGCAGAATGGCTTCGTAATTTTGTAGAGGACATTCCGTGTTGGCCTAAGCCAATACCTATTATCAGTATACATTGTGATAGTCAGTCAGCTATTTGAAAAGCTCAGAACAGTATATATAATGGTAAGTCTAGACATATACGTCGTAGACATAATACCATTAAACAATTGATCTGTAGTTGTATTATAACAATTGATTATGTCAAATCTGAGGAAAATATCGCGGATCCACTTACTAAAGGTTCGCCTAGAGATCAAGTATATTATTTATTAAAGGGAATGGGATTAAAAGCCTACTATGCATGAAATCTTTGTAATGGTAACCCAACCTTGTTGACTGGAGATCTCAAGATCTTGGTTCAATGGGACAACTAAGTTATGAAGATTCAGTTAAATACTTAGGAGTAAAAACTCCAATCCATTCCTATGTTCATAAAGTGTTTGCTGCAGAGTGTTCGGGTTAAGTATAGTTTTTAATGATTCCTATAGCTTGGATATAACAAGTGGGGTAGGGCAGCATACTCTTAATAGGAGATTACCTATATAAGTGTGAAGTGAGGCCATTTCTATGAGAATTTTCGGGCTTGAATTCTCTAAAAGCACTTATGAATTCCAAGAGTTGTTCATGGCCAAAATGAACACAACCATGAGAACTGAAATTGTTAGGAAAGATATCGTGTAGGTACTGTTGTCTTGGTTTACACCAATGGCTGAACTGTTCAAGATATTATGTTCACTGATTAGCCAAGAGATCCCGATAGTATTCTACTAAGGCAGGTTCAAAGCCAGAAGCTACCTCTCCTGATGCAATAGCATTCCGCCCGTACTATCTTTTGCATTTGCATATGCATTAAGTTTGATAAATCCCATTCATATGGGCGATTGTTGAAAATAGTAATATATTTTGACCAAATATTTGCGGTCTCGTCACTTGTTGTGTACGAGAAATATTTAAATTGAACAAGTTCATATATAGTATATTTGGTCTCTTTGAACTATTTCTGGGTGAATGAGAAATTATGGCCTAAAAGTCACACATTGAAACTATGTAATTCGGATAATGAGTAAGTATTTCGTATCTTAGGTCGAAATATTTTGTATCTTAGGTCGAAAAAATAGGTTAAAGGACCTATTTAATTAAATTTGCACTTAGGATCTAAGTATGACTAGTTAAGAGAATTAATTAGTTATTATCCTAAGTAAATTTATCACTTTTGGTTTAATAATGTTATCATCCGAATTGGTATTGTGGGATTATTTTATTTAATCTGAATGGGTGCATGTGACACCATTTCAAGGAAATTAAATGCCTCTCCGACAAGAATTGTAATCTCCAATTGTTGTGTCTATTCATGGCACCTCTTGGATTTAGTTGTGTCTATTCATTGGCACATTTTGGCATATTATATATAGCCCCCCCCCCCCACTTGTGCATTTTCATTCAATTTTTTTTTTTTTTGCATTCAACTCTTCCTTTCCAAAAATTCATAAAGAGAGTTCGTGACATTTTTGGTTCACCGTGTCTTGTGGTTTGAAGTGCTTCTACCACAAGTCGTTTGTCGTTGTATTTTAGGAGACAATTGCCGGTCAACCGTAAGCATATAGGCGGGGGAAAAACGTCATAAAGACATAGAGTCAAACTCGAGCCTCGACATTTTTTCATACTAAATTCTGCATTATTTATTATACCCGGTTTAAGTAAGTTTGTGGTTTAGTTTCAAATATAATTTGCAGCATTCTACATTCTATTTAATCTAACAAAAATTACTACATACACATCCTTATTTAATAACTATTAGTGCAAGGACTTCAAGAAGACATTTAGAGTGAGGATAGTATTCATTTGTGAGAATAAATTCTTTTCAACATCCATTCTCCACCATATATTCTTGCAAAACTTATTTTTCGCATTTTTTTTTGTATATGCTATACATTCTTCCAAGAAATCACCATTGATTATATCCATTCTAAAAAATTCTAAAGTAAACATTCTCCTATTACGAAAGACTTAAGGGAAGCAATATTATAGTAAAGCATAAATTTTATATGATTTACCATTTATCCCTAACATTAATTTTTAACCACTTCTCCATTCTAAAAAGAATTAAAATAATTTTTATTTTTGTTCTAATATCATCAAATATTATTACTATTGTATTATCTCAACTTATATTTTTACCAATATATAAGTTTTTAGAAAAAAACAAATAATAAGTTAAGTAATGTACTGAACATATAGCCCTAGGTTTGAAGTGTGGTTTATCAGATTGAATTAAAGTAAAAGTTTTAAAACTAATTTAATTTTACTTTATTATTATATCCTCAATCTCACAAGACAATCTTACGACGATCAGTTCTTCCCGTTTCCTTTTTCTATTATCTTTGGCAAATTTTATAAGCTCTTCAACCCCTTCCAAATATTCTATTGTGGTACGTCTCCCATACATCTAATTTCGATCCATATATATCTCACGACCTATGTCAAGATATTGAAAGCGGGTAATTTTTTGTACTTATCAAATACATTGATACGTTATTTAATTTCGGTAATTTATTTGACCAACAATACTTGTTAATTACATATTTGTTCTCATTATACACTTAATCAAATTGCTTTTCATTATTTCATTATTATTAAAATTTATTTGTTCATCAATATGTGCAATATACATATTCATTTGCGTCACAAATTTAATCACAGAATAATTACATAATTTAATTTTAATTTTTAAATTTGTACACCAAAACTTCTCAGCAACTTTACAATATTGAAATTTAATCAAAGAATTATTACATTAGTATTTGCCCTCCTTAAAGTATTACGGGTCATGACACAATCTTTCTACGTTCTCTATTGACTTCATAAACTTAATCAAATACTTTTTAAATTATTTGATTCATTTCCTTTATTTAAATTTCAATACTTACTAATTACTTATGTATTCCCATTACCATTTTAGTTTGAAGTAATAATATTAAATTATGTATTAAATACTATTAAACAATGTATACAAGTATACAAATTTTTACCAAATTTAACAAAAACCCTGAAAATCAAAATTTCTAAATCCAAAATAAATATTTCTTCATACAATAAAATCAATTTTTCTCATTACAATGTATACATATAGATTTAACAAAAATATAGACTTATATACATATATAACAATGTATGCCAAAAAATACATTTAACAAAACATCATAATTTAACAAATTAGCAAAAAAATCATATATAACAAAAAATATATTTAACAAAAAATCATATATAACAAAAAATATAATTAACAACATATATATATACACACCTATCTTTACCAAATTTCACAAAAAGCCTAAATATCATAATTTCTAAATCCAAAATAAATATCTCTTCTCTTCACACAATGAAACTAATTTTCTCATTACAATGTATAACAAAAAATATATTTAACGAAAAATCATAACTTACCAAATTATCGAAAAATCATATATAACAAAAAATAGCCTTAACAATATATAGATATATGCCAATCTTTACCAAATTTCACAAAAAAAAACCCCCAAAAATTATAATTTCTAAATCCAAAATAAAGCTCTTAACTAAGTAAGTAATGGATAAGAAATTACTTTAGCATATGTGGAGAAAAAATATACAATGAAGTTTGCTACCGCTCGTCGCTGCCCAAATCTGTACCAAAATTTTAGTTTATATGAGATTATGTAAAAATTAAGGCGAAGATGGAAATGCTATATAATATATACCAAGAAATGGAGCCTTAACTTGTACAAGAAATGTAATATCTTTTGAAGCTCGCCGCTTGCCGCTGCCGCTCGGATGGAGGTGCTTGGGTGTAGATCTAGAGAGTTAGGGCTCAAAATATTGGAAGTAAATTTCGAAGTGTGATTTAAGAGTGATATTTGCTTGAAATTTCGGACGGAGTCTCGCACAGAACTGCTCTTTCGGTTCAAATTTTGTCTGGGTTCACAAGTTAAAAAGACAATTGCAAAGGTGTCGGTCCCTCTAAGGGACCGACGCCTTTTTACACTTTGGGCGTCGGTGCCCAATGTTTTACGCGAGTATTAGCGTCGGTTCTTTATTAAGAACCAACACCCAAAGTGTATCCTTATTTACAAGTTTGCCACTGTGTCTTGTTAAGGCGTCATTCATCCAAGAAACCGACGCGTATGCAATATTTTTTTCTCTCTTTCTGTAGTAGTGAATTTTGAGCACATAAGCATCAAATCTCCTATACCACTGCCTAGGACTCTCCTTAAGACCATATAAGGACTTCCTAAGCAAGCACACAAGTTTAGACTTGCCCTTCACTTCAAACCCTTGAGGCTGGGACATGCAAATGACTTCCTCTAACTCTCCTTGAAGAAAAGCGGTATTAACATCTAATTGCTCTAACTCCCAATAGAGTTTAACATCTAACGCTAAGACTAACCTAATAGTCTTATACCTGATCACTGGGGAGAACAGCTCGTTATAATCAATCCCCTCTCTCTGAGTAAATCCCTTAGCTACCAATCTGGCCTTGTATCTCATGGGGTCATTAGGTTCAACTCCTTCTTTCAACTTGTAAATCCATTTACACCGGACTACTTTTTGGTTCTTTGGTTTTTCAACCAAGTTCCAAGTCTCATTCTTGTTCAGAGACTAGATTACCTCCTTCATAGCTTGCTTACACTTTTCATAGTCTTTGCAATTGATAGCCTCTCCAAATGATATGGGATAGAGTCGATCAAATTTTCAGAGATGTATCTCAAATTCAGCTTCACTTGTCTTTTCTCTATGTCTCTAACCAATTGGTAATCTACCAAATTAGTACCTGTAGATGTTTCTTTACTAGGGACACCAGTTTCAGGAATTTCAGATTCAGGCTCAAGTTCAGGTTGTTCATTAATTTCTTCATGATCATATTCAACTTGAGGCTGGGTTTTCCTATCCTCTGAACTAATATCTAATTTCTTCACCTCAAACTCAATCTTCTTTTCAGAAGAAGACTCTTCCTTCTCAGTCTCTTTCTCTCAAGTCTTAAGACAAGGCATCTCAAGTTCATTGAATTTCACATCTCTGCTACATATAAGCTTAATGCCTCTTTCACCTAGAACCCACAATCTATAACCCTTCACTCCTCAAGATAGCCCAACATGACACATTTAGCAGCCATAGGGTCCAACTTACCCTCAACTTGGTGCGTAAAAGATGCACAACCAAACACTCTAAGATGTGACAAATTTAGAGGTTTACCGGTCTACAATTCTTCTGGAGTTTTGAAGTTAACATCACTAGAAAGAGACCTCTTTATCAAATAGGCAGCAGTACACAAGGCTTTACCCCAAAAGCCTTTAGACAACCCGAAGCTGGTCAACAAGCATCTGACCTTATCTATCAAGGTCATATTCATCCTCTCAGCTACCCCATTTTATTGCGGGATACTTCTCACAGTCCTATGTCTTCTGATACCCTTGCCCTTGTAGAATTTATCAAATTCACAGTTGCAAAACTCTAGTCCATTGTCAGTCCAAAGAGTTTTCACACTTCTACCAATTTGGTTCTCAACTAAGGCAAGCCAAGACTTAAATTTGCTGAAGGTTTCAGATCTGGATTTAAGGAGATACACCCAAACTTTCCTCAAATGGTTATCAACAATGTATAGAAAAAATCTATTTCCCCCATATGTATGATATTTTTCTGGTCCCCACAAATCAGCATGAATGTAATCAAGAGAGCGCTTAGTACAATGCTCACCAATCCCAAAGCTAAATTTGTGAGACTTTCCTACAACACACGTATCGCAAAAGCTCAAAGGTGTAGCACTATCTTTCCCTAACAACTTCTGGTCACAGATATTTCAACCCTCTATTCCCAATCTGTCCCATCCTTCTGTGCCTAAGGTCTGTCTTATCCTTAACAATTGAAGACAAAGCTGACTCTCCACTCTCTAAGGCTTCCTCTTCGGTCCTTTCATAAGTACAAGGGATCCCTTTGAAACCTTAAAGGTACCACAGTAAGATCCAAATTTATAGCCTTGATCCTCCAAAACACTCATCGAAATGAGATTTCTAGCCATCCCGGGAACATACTTGACACCCAATAAAGGTCTGACAATACCACCATGCATCCTACTGGCAATATCTCCAACCCTCTCAACAGTATGTGATGTGTCATCTCCTAAATAGGCTTTCCTAGGATCAACTTCTCTATAGTTATAGAACCAAGATTTATGTGGACACACATGAGCAGTGGCACTTGTATATAGGATCCACTCATTGACAAAGTCAATACTGTACACATTCATAGCTTGCAGACTCTCCTAGTCACTAACAGTACCAGCATCAATAACTGTATTGATTCCTTTTGAAGTTTGGACAGTCTCTCTTAAAAAGCCCCACTGCATTACAGTAATAGCACTTTTTACCACTCTTATCCTTAGATTTAGACCTACCATTTGACTTCCATATGTTCTTCTCACGACTAGAGCTAGAATCACTCCTGGACTCATGCCTCCCCCGAATACCACTGAATAAGCTCTCCTCTCTCATGCCTATTGACTATTTTTTTGACTTCTACCTCTCTAGACTTCAAGGTATCTATCACAATAGCCTAAGTCAACTTATCCTTACCATACTTGATGGCATTCCTAATATCTATATAAGATTCAGGAAGAGATTTCAAAAGACTAATAGCCAAATCTTCATCATCAAATTTCTTTTCATTGTCAGCCAAACTCTTAACAATCTTGCTAAAATCAGCGAGATTGGACTCAATTTCCTTTTTCGTGTCTATTTTAAAACTAAAAAGCTTTTCAAGCAAGAAAATCCTGTTTGGCAACGTTTTTGTCAAAAACTTCTAGTCAAGAGCTTCCCACAATTCCTTAGCAGTCTTATGTTCACCAACTTGTCACACAATATCATCAAACAAATGCAGAATGATAGAACTATGTGTAATTTCATCAGGTTTAGCTTTTAATGCATCGGAGTATGTGCTTGGGTCATCAAGTGCTTTAGCAACTCTTTGTTGAATTAAAATAGCTTTCATTTTTTACTTCCAAACCAAGTAATCTCACTTTCCATCAAATGGTGACAATTCCACTTTCAACCCCATGACGGGTGAGATCGGAAGAGCGTCGTGTAGCGATCCAGCAAAAGTCACTCACACACAAATGCAACCTAAACCAATATAACACTGAAATCACTTTCCAATATGATGCAAATCACAACACATTCATGCACACGTCAATATTTACCAATAGAAATACCAATTTTCTGGTATCAAAGACAAGTAATACACCAATGTGCCAATCTAAGATTACAGAAGAAACTTAATCAAACAATGAAATCACAATGTCATGGCAAATAAGAAAGCACAAAATTCACATAACCCCATCATCTAAACTATCACACAAAAATCCAAACATCAAAGGTAATCAACAACCTAAAATGCTTCTAGAGGGATAGTTTAGTGTGATAATACCCAACACCGTTGAACAACAGTGTTTTGTGGTCTTCGGTACTTTATAAATAAAGCAATCCAGAGAATGTATGTTCTGAAACGGTGCACCACTAGCCACGATACGATAGCTCGTCGGAAAACTACCTCAAGCTCACCATCAGAGCTCTACCGCCTCAACTATTTGCCAGAAAATTACACCACCACACCAGAGGGTCCGTCTCGCCATCGGCAACAATCTACCTGTTGACACCATCGCTCTTCCGATCTCGCCACGCGTCGCCACACGCCCCGATACTGGAGTGTCGCCAAAAAGTCGCACTCTCGTGTCGCCGTGAGGATCATGGATTTGGTCTTAGTTTCTCGAGATGATGTCTAGAACGTGTAGAATCGAGGCTTGAAGTCACGGTTTTTTGAAAATTTTCAAAAATTTAAATTTTCCTTTGCTGGTTTCTTCTATTTCAATCCAAAATTTCAAGTTTTTCCACCACTTTGATCCCTTCTACCGTAGCTCTGATACCATTTGTTAAGATTACTGAGCCTACTACACAAGATTTTGCAATAACCAAGGCCAAATAATCTCCCAAGTGATGAAAACAACTCAAAAACTTTGCTCCAAAACCCTCCACTTATTGTAGATGTTTCAGCTCAAATTAAGAACTACACATGAAGCACTGAAATCATTGCACCATCTCTTTAGGAAATGGAAATGGAGGGTCACCGGAATTGGACAAATTTTCTCCGGAAAATGCTCACGCACTCATTGCCTCTCTCTTTCTCTTTTGAAATAGCCAAGTCCCAAGACAACAAAGACAAGTGATTGTCTTTAAATGAGTAAGGCTCCAATCTTCCGATCTAATTGGGCCTAAGCTTCCAAATAAGCCCAATGGTAGATCTAAGTGAGCCACACTCACAACTTTAATTAAAGAAACATATAAACCCATCAAATTCCAACTACTCACAACTTTAATTAAAGAAACTTATAAACCCATCAAATTCCAACTGTACACAATATAAATCATCCACTAGGTGAGGAAACTAGCCAGTGATATATTGCAAGCAAGCCAATAAGTGCATCACTTATCACATAACTTGCAGTCAACAACCATCAATGCATTTCTGCATGATTTTAAAGGATAGATGTATGTATTGACATGTCAAAAAAGACTTTGTGAGGTGATCAAATTATGCTACAGTGGTTAAGGTGTTCGCGTTCTGGGCAAGATCTCGGGTTTGAACCACACATTCTCTTTCTCGAATTTCCATCCCCTCTCCTATATCTCTCTTGTACAAAAATGAAAAAGTAAAAAGGAAGAAGACATTGTGAGACAAAAAGTTGTTATCCCAACTCGTTCACATCACTAAATTTTTAAACACCAAATCATAGCATAAGATACAAATATATATTTATATACATAAAGGATAGAAATTCGTTTCACGCCATGGGATTTGGATATCGGCTCGGCTCGCCAACATGTGGGCTTGAGCTCGGCTCGGGCTTTTTTTATCCCGAGCCGAAAAAGCCTGTGCCAAAGCCTGGCTCGGCTTTTTTTAATTTTTTTCCTATTTTAATTTAATTTTTTTCTTTTTTACCTAAGTTTGATACGTCTACCCGTTAGGCCCGTAATTACGGGCCAGCCCGTCTCGAGCTTGCCCCAGAATTTGGGGCTCGGCTCGGCTCGACTCGGGCTTTTTACGGGTCGGGCCACGGCTACCCGAGCCGGCCGACTCGTTTTGCATCCATAGATTTGGTGGAAGTGGTTGTGATCTTTTACAAGTTTGCCAGTCGTGGCTTACCACATTTTTTACACCTAGTAGGCCTTCCAAGTTTTTTCTTAGTAGTGAAATGTGGTACTAATGGCTGAGTCCCTATGATTGGCCACAATTCTTATCTGGTATTGGTGCCCTTTTGATTATTCAACAGATGTAAAAATAGCAGATTTTAACGGACATTGATGGCAAGGTTAGATGACTTAAAGAAGGAGAGATTTAAGGTTATGATATAAAGGATGAGGTTAAAGGATGGGGTTATATGGTAGCCTATTAATGTTATTTATCGCCAACGGGATCATCATCGTATGTAGATGTTACTAAATGATATGTCCAGTTTATATGGATCATGTTTCTTTACATTTCATTTCACTAATCATTTAATACTACACATTATTGTATATGAAGATGATAATCACCGTACAGCAATATAAAAAATATTAAGTTGCTTCATTTCGACCTGTATCTTTGCTAATTTATAAAGAAAAAAAAAATTTGATTTAACATTTTTTGTACACTTCATTTTCCACATATAAGGATACAACATCTTGCAGATGGTAATTTCGAATATATTATTATTTTTTTAAGGTATAATTATAAATTTATATTTTAACAGTACGAATGCGTAAAGATATATTTACCCCATATCCCCAGACCAAGAAATCGGAACTATTATAGCTCCTTTTTTTGGGGGCCGGGCCGGGGGGCATATTACAGTGGGAATGTTGGGGGAGGAGAATTGAACCCTAGATATAAAGTGTGAAAAAACCCACTTGAATACCACTACACCACTTGGGTCTTAGCAACTATTATTCTTTTATTTATACTCTTTTTTAAAGTGGTTGGATTTTTCCGTTTGTAATCAACTTTGTACTGAAGATGAGATCTTTAGCACAGAATTTTAATTTTTTAAAAAAATAGAAAAAAAGTTTAATTCATCTCACAGTCACTTACTGTGATTCGAATAAATATTGTAATAGTTAAATTCTCACGTTTCAAACAAGAGGTCTAAATTCAAACCACACCCACCTTTCTCTATTTTCCTTTCACTCCCATGCACTCCTTGAATAAAAAAATAAAAATAAAAAAATAAAAAATAAAAAGTAAGCCGCTTGTCACTTGTCATTCATTTCAATAAATTTCAAACAAGAGTTTTCTCCTTCGATATGCTTGAGAAACAACACACCAAGAACGCCTATCAAAATGATGGTAGACAGAGGAATGATTATACAATTTACTTGTCAAAGTAGTCTTACCAATACCACCCATCCCAATGATAGAAACAATTTGTAGTTGGTGGGGTCCTCGAACAAGCTGGGCTAGAATTTCTGTTGTCTTCTCCTCAAAGCCTACGATAATCTCATCAACAAGGGGATCCCTGATAGCCACTTGGGCCAATGTTGATACTTCTTCTCTTGAGATTTTTGAAACTTCAATGCTTCTAATGCCTGAATATAGCTCAGATTTTTGGGAGGGAAGCACTGATGAGTTTACTCTTCCGAATGAAATCAGGAATTCTGAGAGCAACATACCAAACAGGGACTGTTTTAGCCATGAAACATCTAAGAATATATTCAACTTCATAGGCCAAGTCTATGAATTGCTTAACAATAGCAATTGCTTCCTTATTCTGTTGTAGTTCTGTTTGATCCTCGGGCAGGAAGGATCTGGAGTAATTTAGATCCTTATGGAGTGCTGTGATTTGATCCTTTACACCAGCAATGAAATCTGCCTTTTGATATATTAGTTGATTGAGATCATCAAGGACAGAGTCAACAATGAACATTGAAGAGGAAGCAATAGTGTGTTGAGTTGGTGGACTCGGGACTGTGACACAATGCTCTTTGATCTTCGCTTCCACCATCTCGAACTTGGGTAGCAAGACAGAGAGCTCTTGATCCATTTCTGTACACGTGACACGATCCATGGTGAAAAAGAAGGATAGCAAGAAAACACCTGCTTCATTGGCTATGGCCTGAATTTCTCCTAAAACATTTTTGGCTTCTTCTAGTTGAGTGCAGTGGAATGGTTTATCACCAAGAATGGCCAAAAGAAACTTGAGCTTCTCCCAAAGAGCATCGATGTCATCAGGAACAATAACATTGGGATCTCGATTGCCAAACAATAATTTTTCTATTGCTTCAACCAAACAATGAACAAAGCTTGCTATAATCTCGTTTGACAAATAATGCTGCTGCGCCTTCAGAACTGATACGAACAAATCCTGGAGCTCTGGCATCAAAGAGTCTATCACCTTTAAAAATCTCGTTACTCTTTCAGTGTCATGTTCCGAGCATAGGCAATCTTTGGCTAATTGCTCGAGATGGAGTAGTAGACCAGTAAACATGGGTTGCTCTGAAGTAAACCGATTAAATTTTAGTGCATAGCGGAGAAAGACTGCTTAGTGTTGTCCGTTCCACTGACTTCCTTTTTCTGGTTTTTGATGCATAGAAAAATCTGATGCTCCCAAGAGCGATGAAAGAGGATAAAAATAGTCAGCCATTTCTACAAAATTTGGGACTCGGGAGTTTTTATAAGGATTATATGAAGGTATGTAAAAGGTGAGCGCAAACGAATTTTTCAAAGTAGTCAATGCAGTACTTAGACTAACAAATAAACAAACAATATAAATTTTTACGATGAAGGTACTGTAAAAGGTTAGAAAATTTTCAAAGTAATCAATGTTGTATATATATAAATAAAATAAAATAGTATAAAAAAATATTAGTTGACATATTCAACGGTTATTAGACTAATAAATAAACATTATATAGTTAGGCTTATTGTGATGAAAGGGACCATAATAATATAGTATATGCCATTTGGTGGAAGCATTTGATTGTATGAGTGATTCCGTGGGTTAATGGATATGTTTTTCCAAAGTTTTACTTTTTGCAAAGTGCATCAATTATCGCATTATTTGTAGTCAACAACCATCAAGGAAGGCCAATTCTGCATTTTAAAGGATAAATTTATGTATTGACATGTCAACAAAGACTTTGTGAAGTGTGTGTATCATCACCCTTTACAGGAGTTGATTTCGTCAAAATTACTGTTGTTTTTCAAAAGCGCACGCAAAAAAAAAACAAAAAAAAGAAAAAAAGAAAATCAAACGACTTTGTGAGACAAAAAGTTGTTAGCCCAACTCGTTCGTATCAACTATGATTCACATTTCCTTTTAACATAACACTACCCTTTTTGTTTTCTGAAAAATAATCAAAATTCAAACACTATTTAAGTCCCTCTAAGATAATTCAGTAACTAGCTCATTGCAGTTTAGGTGATAGGTTCACCAGAATTTGCCATGGAACATATTCCATCACCATTAGTTTCCTTTTCTTTTTTTAATTGCGGGTGGTATTCTCCAGATAATTTGAAGTGACTTGCAAATGGAAGTGAACCAGTTTTCTAACGCCCCGTAAAATTTACCTCATTAAATTTGTCAATCAAATATAAATATGATACATTAAAATAAGGTCTAGAACTGTATAGTGGGTTGATCAAACTTTGTTAGCAGATATTAACCCTGTGAATTTCACATTATTGCTACACAATTTTAATTAGAAAGTTTGTAATAAGTTTAGGAATGGGTTGAGAGGACTTCTATCAAACCTTAAGTTTTGGATTAAACATAAGAAGTCAAGTGGCTCGCTACTTGTAAGATAAGGAGATTTCTTTAGTAAGGGATTGCCATTGAGTCTTGTTCTTGAGCGTGTGGGTGTCTTATGGTACTAGAACTCACATATGAAACTAGTACAAGTTTTATAAAACCAATACTCACCATATTATGGAAACTCCCTCTGACTCCTGATCAAAATCCATTGCCACCCAACTAGCCAACCATAATTAGCATGTATGTGAACTTCAAAGTAGAATTCAATTGGACTGAATTCAGATATTTTGGAGCCCAACCTCAGGTTTAAATGGGATTAGGGGAGTATGGTGAGTTAAATTATCAATTCCGTTGGGGTTCCTTTTAATGAAGGAATAGATTATGTAAAAATGACATTTATTCCAAAGGTGTTGAGGTATAAGTAAGATTTGTTAACCACTAAGATTCTGAAAATATGATAATAATCAACTTATCTATTATTATTATTATTATTATTATTATTATTATTATTATTATTATTATATATCTTAAAACAACAGTTGAGCTTGAACGGGTCTACCTACAGTTTCCGGCCCAAGCTCAGCTGCTACGGGCCTTTATATATATATATATATATATATATATAATTCCAAACTTTCCTCTTGCGTCCTCCTGTTAGTCGTCACAGCTCACGGCTTACGCCACTTCCTCCATCCGCTCTCTCTATATACATAATGAATTTGCTTCCCCTTCAACAGTCAACACTCGACTCGGAACTGAGACTAGAGAGAGAACAACAGAGAAATCTAAAATGGCAGAAGCACAAAAATGTTTCGGCTGGGCAGCAAGAGACCCCTCTGGCGTTGTTTCCCCAATCGAATTCTCTCGGAGGTATGTATGCATCCCTACACATTCTCATATGGATTTCGATTATTTTTAAATTTCTACGTAGATTGATTTTGTATGTCTTATGTATTTCTGGGTACAAGATTCAAAACCTATATTAAAATGAATTGATATAATTGGGAATTCCTTTGTAAAGCTGGGGATCGCTACGACTACGTGGATGCTTTCCTGCGATAGGAATGTTTTATTTTATACCGTAAGTCATATGGAGAAATAATTTTAAAATAGTTCCAAGGAGATAAAACCCTGTAAATTTTTTGTCCTCATATCTTCCGTTTGGGTGGATCTGATTTAAGAGCGTGTTTGGATCTGAAAGGTAAGAAAATGATACATTAAGTCATTGTGTTGTTTATGGAATTTACTCTTTGTTTTTTTTAATATTAGAATATCCATGGCTAGATAAAGAGCCCTGCTTCTTTGACCTATGAAGAAACATTAAGGTTGCAAAGTGAGATCAAATTTTTATCTTATCTACTTTTTTTTTAAATTTCCAATTTAATGTTTGCTGAAATTTTTAAGAGAAATGGTTGAGGATAGTGGTCATTTTGAACTTTTATTGCTTTCAATAATAAGAAAAGTTTTATTTGGGAATTCCATGCTAATTTTGATTTTCCTGCTGTCTTGGTTTGATTTTCGTTAAATTTGTGATCAAGGATATCAATGAAATGTAATTGGAGAGAAGATAATTGGACCTTGTCACAGGTGATGCAAGCCTGCATTTGGAGAGAATGCGACTTCAAGAAAACTACTGAGAGGCTCAGAATGGTATGATTTCAGATTTGAAGAATTACATGGCCTTAACTCTACTGAATTTCTAATTCACAAACTGCTGTTTATAGTGCAATTTCATGTACAAGACTCTCATTTTCTTGAAAATGCCCTTAACTCTACTGAATTTCTAATCACAAAAAACAGCACCCTTAAAGTGCAGAAATTATGGTTACTAAAGTTGGAGATACAATTAAGAGAAGGGTTAATTTGCAAATCGTCTCCAACCTTTGGGCTAAGAACCGATTTCGTCCCAACCTTTTTTAAGACACCCCACAGCCCCCAACCTTTCAAAAATGCACACAAATCATCCTATTTCTACTATTTCACCAAATTTTTATCAAAATGACGATTATACCCCCCATAAACATTTTAAACTTTTTTTAAATGTTTAAAAATAATAAAAAACTAAAAAAATCCACCCCACCCCACGTCTCCCTTTGCCGACCATTCCGGCAGCCAAACAGGGGGGGGTGAATCCCCCCATTTTGCTGCCGGAAATGGCAGCAACATGGCTGTCATTTGCG
>CAVNYN010223309.1:0-21838 GCA_963692815.1 Nyctanthes arbor-tristis | reverse complement strand
GGCCGTAAAGTCGTTATATCACAACGTCAAGAAGTGCCAGCTATGCAGTTGCTTAAAGACCTACGTGAATAACCTTATTGCCTGCGGCTAATGAGATTGCAGCATTAAATACGGAGTCAGTGCTTACCAGCACAATGTAAGGTTTAGGCAGTTATTAGTCAAAAAGTAAAATCTTAATCTCAGACTAATTTGACCCGCACACCATTCTTGCGGGTCCGCTATTAAAAGCATATAATCATTGTCCCATGTAAGTGTAGGATATAAATAGAAGCAATAACACTGAATGGGGGGTCTGACTCCCATTATTATTCATTCTCCTTGTCTCTGCTCTCTAATTCTTCTTCATTTATTAACATTCTTTGCCACCTTTAGCCAAAAAAAAAAAAAAACCAATTCAAACACAAGTTTCCCGTGAAAACAAATTTCGTTTGTCGAGTCGAGGTCAGAATTTGACGTCAACAGAGTTAAAAAGTCACGTTTTGTGTCACTATTACATTAAAAAGTCACATATAGAAAAAGTAATATTTGTGTCACTATTAAATTAAAAAGTCACATTTTATGTCACTATTTAATTAAAAACTTACAGATAGAAAACTCACATTTTAATTAAAAAGTCAAATAACATATAAAAAATTCTATATAGAAAAATTTACATTTAATAGATCGGATATATTTAAAATACATTAAAATTGGCAAGTAACATGTAAAAAATCACATATGGAAAATGTTATATTTAATTAAAAAGTTACATGTAAAAAATCAAATATAAAAAAAGCTCCATTTAGTTTTAAAAAAGTCACATATAGAAAAGTCACATTTCATGTCACTATTATTAAATTTAAAAATTCACATATAGAAAAAGTCACATTTCGTGTCATCATTGAATAAAAAAGTCACAGATAGAAAAAGTCACATTTTGTGTTACTATTGAATTAAAACGTTACATATAAAAAAAGTCACATTTAACGTCACTATTTAATTAAAAAGTCACATTTTATATAACTATTGAATTAAAAATTTACAGATAAAAAAAGTCACTTTTTAATCTGAAAGCCAAATATAGTAGTCACAAAAATAATAATATTTTATAGATTTTAAAGAATTTTCAGCATGTCATTACCGCCATAATTTGTTATTTTGATATTGATCACAATAAAGGTTTTAAAGAAATTTGCGTTGCTCATCTATTTTATTTTAAAGATAACGTAAGTTTATAATTAATTGGATTTCTTGTTAAGTTACAGTTCGGGTTCAATTATTTATATTCATATACAACGAATTTGGGTTATTTAGGAAACTACCTAGAAAAAAGATCAAATTAGGAAAATAGGCTAAATGTTAGCCACACCTCCGGATACGGTGAAATGTAAGCAACTAATGGCACTTGCATTTCAATTATCATTAATTAATAAGAAAAGATATATGCACACATGTACAACTACTCCCCAATAATGTAGATGTTGACGTTAGGTTTTGACGTGGACCCGAGTTAGCAAAGATTACATGACGTGGTGGTGAGAGTGGGTTAGCGTTTCTTGTAGGAACGAAGTTTGAGATGGACGCGAGATGAATCATTGGATCAGGAGACGAGTTCATGAGTGAAGAAGTATAATGAAATAATTCTCTTTAGATTCTATTTTTAGGCAAAAAGCCTCTCTCCTTTTGGTACCTCCAAGGCCTCTATTTATAGGCAGGCCTCAGGGTAATATAGGGATTTTATTCAACTTGTTCGGACACGAACTTAGTTAGTAAATGCCAAAGTACAAAGTACATTTAGTTTTATCTTAACAACTGTCACTAACTGTCCGCTGTTTCTTCCATTCCCCGTGTGGCAGGCCATTACTTCTGATATTCAGGATTGTACCATGGGGATCAGGGCTTCAGTTTCTGCTCAGCCTTCTAGCTGTGCATAAGAGGGAAGGTGATCCGTCGTCTCATTATAGGGCTTTCCATTCTGACTCACATGCTCTTCTGCCAACTACAAAGAAAGACTAATATCTCAACTAAACGCTGGCTTTTGCATATGCCTAGTTCAGTCAAAATAGTCCGATCTCGGGTTGAACCATTTTGTACCTTTTTAAGGGGATTTGAGATTGGAGGAAATTGTCCTATCAGGAATAGGAATGATCAGAGATCCTATTCCCAGTCTCAGACTTGTGGATTCAACGTATTCCGTACTTCATTTTGTTCCTCTGGTCGATCAAATGGTTCTGATCGGTCCCATCGTCTGACAGGAGCTTTGATGTGGCACCTTGGTGACAACAATTGCCCCCATCGTTTGAGGTTGGTAGTTTTGAGTTGGGATTGACCGAGGCAAATGATGTTTCATCAAAGTCAAGCTTCATTTCAAATGTTGTAATTTGACTTTGAGCTTTCTGAAAAGAATAGTTGACTTTTTTTTTTTTTTTTACCTGAATGTCATGTGGCATTTTTTCATTGTTCAGTTTGGCTATAGAAGTTTGGACTTGCCGCGTTCATGCCGCATTCAAGCACAAATGACGTCATTTTTGTCAGTTCTATCAGTGTCTTTTCGAAATACGTGTTCCTCTTTACTACATATATAGAGAGAGAAGCCCTTTCATTTATTACTTTCCTCCTCTTTTTTCTCTCCAAAATTTCTTCAAAAATCTCCCTCTCTAGCCAAGCTGGATTGAAGATCATCCTAGTAGGAACAGAATCCATAGCCAACCTTTGTTATGTAAGAACTCATTACATTCATATTCTGACTTTTCTTTTCCTCCTCGAGGGTTTATCCTCGGGATGTCTAAGATAAAAATTAAGTATTCTCGACCCCTTTCGGATCTAGATTTCGAAGAGAGATTTGAGGAAAGGGGACATATCAGGGATGATATGTCAGATTCTCTTACTTGGGCATCCAAATTGACACAAGAATCCGAGACGAAACTCACATTAGATTTTGGAGATGTGTCAGATGGCCGATGAGGAGAAAATGGAGGGCGCGATGGAACATGAATTCGCATCTAGTGTGGGGTATGCAACCGCAGCTGGTAAGGAGAAAGTAGAAAGCCAGGCTAATTCCTAACAAGAGGAGTATGTTGATGAGGGAGATATGGGAATCGGCAACGGTGACAGTGAGATTCATGGAGAAATATCGCGAGGCGACCTCGGCCGCTTAGACATACTCGGGTTCTGAAGTCAGACCTCAAAGAGAAGTTCCTTTCTAAGCTGTCCCACTTTGTGATGTCCATGGCCCCCCACCGGCTTGATCCAAAGCACCTTCTAGTTCGGGAGCCAATGATTGTATAGAAGATATTAGATGGGCTACTGTTGGTCTCCTATTTCAAGTGAAACAATCTCACCAATGTCCTATGTCCTCTATCAGCATAAAAACAACACAGGAAACCTTTTGGGCGTTTGAGCATTCTCTATGCTCAAATATCCGTTCAAGGGCCCTCAACCATTCCTCCACGGTTAGTGGTCCCGCTCGTCCATTGAATGTAGGTGGCTTATAATGGCGAAACTGCTCAACCATATGACTCGTTTGTTGGCCTGCGCTGGTGGATTTGGGGCAGCAGGGGCATTTTGATTCCTGGTAAGCCCCTGAACAGCTGTCACCAGATCTCTCAAAAGAGCATCTCCTACATTGCCCGCAGCCTGGTCCCTGTAGTAGCTGCCTGAGATCTAGCGTTAGTAGCTTGGGGATTACGTTCATGAGACATCCTGATCTCCCAAAGTAAGAATTAACTTAGAAATTTGCTTGCGAGTATTTGTCTCATATCATTCATCCATAGTTCATAACCCCAATATAATATCATCAAGACATAGTGTAAAATCAAATATCAACTTTATTCTCAAATACCAAAATCTTATAACACAATGTTTGAATAGTAGCAATTACTCAAAATGAATCTAAAATAAATGTGGAAAACCTACTCAAAAATGTTCCATAATAACTTGAACGAAAACATCTATCCTTTGCCTATTCATCATCACTACCACTACTATCATCGCTAATAATAATGATATTGTCTTCATTCCCATTGCTGTTCTCTTCATCCTCGATGGGATCACTATCCTCGCTTGGAGATCAATATCCTCACTAGATTCATTATCCTTAGTCTTTACTCGAGGCTTCTTGGCAGGGGATACCTCATCCTCATCTGATTCATGTGGTGCCACAACCTCAAATGGTGGCATATTGTCATTAGATTCAGGAGGAGCCATTTCCTCGAGTGTTGGCATGTCATTGTCAGATTCGAGTGGTGCCCACTCTGCCAGCAATCAGTCCACAAATGTCATGAAGTCAACGTAGGGTGGCTAGTTAGGTGGAACAACCACCAGACCCTGGTAAATAGCCCCAGCTGTCCTCCGTAACCCCACTGGCAGTGAGTTGATGAGGTGTAAGGCAGCTGTGATTCCATTTGTCGGGTGGGGGCGCACCTTATAAACCCTCAACCATAGACGATATACCTCTCCAATATGCTGAACCACATTATGCCTTGAGATCAAACATACTCTTCATACTCTCGCACCCACCCTCGCAGTACACGATCAAAGGTTGTGGTTTTTTTGGCAATAAGTCTCGTATGGGCTATATCTGTCATACCATTTTTGATGTTAGAGTCCAATGGTTTACTATAGATTTTAGCCTAATTTCAAAGACTAGTTTAAGTTTAAAAAGAATAGAGTCCAACTTCACATCACAGCTCAAAACATAAATTTAGCTGCTCGTAGTAAGAATTCATAGCATTAATTGGATATAAATAGTTAAACATTTAAATTGCATCAGCTATAGTAAATTTTCATTCAAAACCACATGGATCTGCAACCTAGGCTTTGAATTTTAGACGCAGTTATGGAAATAAAATTCACAGTATCCAATATAAGTTTCAAACTTTACTGTAATAAAGCTTTTCAAATTACTCTACCTTTTCAGAGTCAGCGTGGTGCGACAGGAGTGGATAGCAGTCAAACTTAATATTTTTATGGTGTTTTAATTTGCAAAATCAAGGAAATTTTTTTTTCCAAGTGTATAGAAAAGTAAACCTGGTTCTCTGATACCAAACTGTAATGCACCAAATTCTATTAACTTAAAGCGCCACCAAATATAGCTTTTGAACCCTCAAAACATTTGCGATTATTCCACTAGAGCATAACACAAAAAAAATATATATATATATATAGAATAATGCTATGTAGCACCAGTGGTGCTTGGCACCAATCTAGGTGTCATCCAATGTGGCATTAAATGATAAGTGAAATTAAATGAATAAATAAATGACCCACTTAATTCAACTTATGATTTAATGCTACATTGATATGGTGTCAAACACCAGTGGTGCTAAATAGCATTATTCATATATATATATACTTATTTTTCAGAACTCAAAACTTATAATTAAACGTGGAAACTTTATTCATCAATTCAAATTAAGGGTAGCTACGAAAGCATGGAAAGCTAACCAAGTTTAGAAAATGAAGTTCAACTGTTAAATAAATATCAGAAAATATCAGTAAGGTAGATACTATCGTTATTAATTAAAAATTAAGTTCCTTAGCTGCCGCCGCCGCCGGGCTTCTCAATCTAAAATGTTTAAGAGTGGGGTGAGCATACAAGTACACTCAGTGTGGTACGCGACAACTAAGTCCAAGCCAAATATGCAAATTTAGATATGTAAAATCATTCTATTGAATAACTATAGATATTGTAGAGTCTGTTGAATTGTACACCTAAGAACCCGTGTTAGATTCCAGACCACTTAACGATCCTTGATAGTCATTTGTGTGCAAATATTAAAATATGCTTTGTGGGCTAACCCAAGGGTTTGTACTCGACCCCTAACCACTTACGGTTCCTGGCAACTATAGAAGTTTCTGGGTTAAGGGATAAAGATCGGAGAAAGTTGATAGACCAACTAATACACATGAGAAAATATAGGGACTAACTTATATACTTCTATTACTTCAGGACCGGTTTACTAAATATTGAATTTAATCAAATTTACAATGGAGGTCCCTGGTAGGATTCAAAACACAGTAGCTTGCGTGGGATTTTAAAGAAAATAAAAAAACAATTCCTGATGAATGAATTCTTTGCCATATATATACAAAAATGTTCACCACTTCGCGGGCAACCCAACTGCACCCTCAAAATCATGAACGGTGACACTTTGTGTCGGAAGTTCAAAACGAGAGTTGATATTTTCCGGCGAATCAGTGGGTTTCTAGCCAAGAAAACTATACTTTCAAGTTCTATGTGATGAGACGAAGTCATGGTGTGTGTTTGGTGAGTTGGACACAGGTCGAGCCGTTCAGTTTCATGCACTATACGTATGTGTGTGTGTATATATATAAACATTTACACCTATATTTTGACGTCTACAAGAACAATAGATTCATGAGTAACATATGGATCCGCGTGAATGATATGGGGTGAACAAGAAACCCTATTGTATAGTTCATATTTGTTGGAAAACTTACCGTGGAGAATTTCAGCTGACAGAACATATAGTAGGGTATGAAATTTAGGTAAAAAATTATGTCTTATATATATATATATATTTGTACCAGAACTAGAATTTGATGAGTAGAAGGATTGAGATTTGTTATGGGCCAGGCTTTAGTTGTCCACATGCTAGAAGTTTGTTCCAAAGATATTTGGATTTAATTAATTAGAAGGCTCGATATCTAGTATTATTATTTTCTTTTGCCAAAATAAGTTGGATTACGTTAATTGTTATGTTCATTAAATATTTTGGATTGTCTTAAATTTAGAATTTGACTTACTTTTAAATATAAGATTTATGATTGAATAAATTAAATAATTTGGTGCCCATCATTTATTTAAATCGGCTAGATGAGTGTGTTAGAAAAATAGAAATGTTAAAATAGTACAGATAGTCGTAGTGACGCTCTTCCGATCTCAATAAAATTTATTTATAAAAATTCCTAGTCGCTACAACTACCTCCGCTTAAATTAAATTTCAGCCTTGAAATTAAGCTTACTTGTTCCATAAATTTTAGATATTTGTCAATTATGTCACTCTCTCATTCCCTTGTTGCCTCTTCCTCACCATGCCTACTCCGTCGGACTTTTACCAAGGAAATATGTCTTTTTCTCAAAATGTGTACCTTCCGGTCAAGTATGGCTATTGGTGTATCTTCGTAAGTCATATTTTCCTTGACGTCCAAGTTGGCGTAGTTCACTATATGACTGGGATCATACATATATTTCCTCAATATGGAACCATGAAATACATTATGAACTGCTGACAATTCCGTCGGCAAAGCTAGCCTATAAGCTACGCTACCAACCGATTCAAGTATCTCAAAGGGTCCAATAAATCTTGATTTCAATTTGCCTTTCTACCCAAATCTTACCACACCCTTCATTGGTATGAACTTCATAAAGACGTTTTCACCAACCTTCAAATGTAAATCTTTTCTCCTCTTATCTACATAAGACTTCTGTCTATTCTAAGCCTGTCTAATCCTTTCTTTGATCTTCTCAATGTCTTTCATAGTTTCTTCAATTAGTGCTGGTCCAAAACTCTCTTTTCTCCAACCTCTTCCTAATGCACAGAGATCTACACAAGTGGTAACTGTTATGGTATGCGAACTTGACCAAAGCCAAATGCTTTTCCCAATATCTGCCTAGATCTAGTACGCACACTCTCAGCATGTCTTCCAAATTTGAATTGTCCTTTCTAAATGACCATCTGTCTGTAGATGATAAGCAGTACTGAACTTCAGTCGGTTCCCGTAGCTATCTATAGGCTTTGCCAAAACTTAGAAGTAAATCTGGTATCTCTGTCAGACACTATTGAAACTGGCACTTCATGTAATCTCACAATCTCCTTCACATATATCTCAGCAAACTGTTCTAGACTGTAGGTCATCTTGACTGGTAGAAAGTGGGTGGACTTTGTCAACCAACCAACAATAACCCAAATTGCCTGATGTTCCTTAGGTGATTTGGAGAGTCTGACCACGAAATCTATGGTTATGTGCTCCTACTTCCATTCGGGAATTGCCAATGGGTTCAACAGTCTAGATGGATGTTGATGTTCTGCTTTTACTTGCTAACAAATCATGTATGTCTGCACAAACTGTCCAATTGATCATTTTATATTTCTCCACCAATACACCTTTCATAGGTCCAGGTACATCTTTGTACCTCCAAGATGTGCAGCATAAGGTGTATAGTGAGCTTTCTCTAAAATTTCCCTTCTGAATTCCTCATCTTTAGACATGCAGAGTCTCTCCTCATATAAGAGGGTGCCTTCTGAGGCAACTTGGAAAGCTTTAACATCTCCAGAAAGAGCTTGGGCACTCATCTTATGTAGGAACTTGTTAGTGTCATTTGTCTGTGCTTCTCATATTTTGTCTCTGATGGATAGTTGAACTACCAATGCTGCCATCATTGACGTGGTATGAAGAGGGGCAACAATCTCAATTTTCATATTGGCAAAATCCTTTATTAACTGCTCCTGACAGGTAAGGGTAGTTAACGGACCTTTACCAACCACGTTGACTTTACCAGGATGGTAATGGATTGTGCAATCATAGTCTTTGAACAATTCCAACTATGGTCTCTGTCTCATGTTTAATTCCTTCTGGGTGAAAAAATATTTGAGACTCTTATGGTCTGTGTATATATCACACTTTCCACCGTATAGATAGTGAAGCCATATTTTTAGAGCATGAACTACCGCGTCCAATTAGAAATCATGTAGGGTAGTTCAGCTCGTGAGGTCTCAGTTGTCTGGAGGCATAAGTAATTACCTTGCCATTTTGCATTAGTAAATATCCCAAACCTTGCTTTGAAGCATCGCTATATATAACGAAGCCTCCTGAACCTTCTGGTATAGATAAAACTGGTGCAAATATTAGTTTCTGCTTCAGTACTTGGAAGCTCTTTTCATATTTGTCCGTCCATTGAAATTTTACACCCTTTCTTATTAATTGTGTCAAGGGCCCTGCTATCTTGGAGAATCCTTCAATGAACCTCCGATAATAGCCGGCCAAACCCAAGAAACTGCGAATCTCATTTACGCTTGTCAGGGTGCTACAATTTGGTGTCCACCATTTATTTAAATTAACTAGACGAGTGTGTTAGAAAAATGTAAAAGTTAAAATAGTACGGATAGTCGTAGCAACGCCATGCACAATAAAATTTATTTATAAAAATTCTCAGTCGCGACATAAAACCTATCTAGGTGCATGAATCAATCCATTGTCCTCCTCGAACTATTAGAAAACTACACTAGGTTATTTGCTAGTCCTTAAAAGATAGAATAGGGCAATGCTTTTAAGGAATCATTTTGTTTATAGTTACACGTCCTGAGCTTTAGATAGCTAGAAAACCTATCTTAGTCTGTGAATCGTTTTGTTGTACTCTTCTAACCATTCAAAAACTACACATAGCTATTAACTTATCCTTTAAAAATAGAACAGGGTAATATCCCCTTTTGAAGAATCAATCTGTAGACGTTCTGTACTTCAAATATCGAGAAAAGCTGTTTAACTCTAAGAATCTTTCCATTTAATAACCATTAGAAAACTATGCGGGGCGATTTACTCGTCCATTAAAGATACAATGTGCCATGTATCTTTTAATGAATCATTTCATGACTAGTTGCGAGTCGTGTACTTTAAATAGCGAGAAAACTTATCAAGTCCGTCAATCATTCTGTTGACATCGTCTAACAATTAGAAAATTACGTGAGGCTATTTACTTGTCCTTCAATGATAGAACAAGATAGTATCTCTTTTAAAGAATCATTTCGTGGAAAGTTACGCATCTTGCATTTCAAATCGCTAGAAAAACTATCTACGGTCTTTGAATTATTCCATTGTACTTATCTAACCATTAGAAAACTATACATATTAAGGAAAGAACTAGGCTATGTTTCTTTGAAGGAATCATTCAGTGGATAACTATGTGTCTTGTACTTCAAATAGTGAGAAAACTTATCAACTATGTGAACCATTCTACAGAACTCATCAAACCTTTATAAAACTACTAAAGGCCATGTACTTGTCCATTAAGAGAAGAACGGGGCCATATCTTTTAAGGCATCATTCCGTTAATAGGTATGAATCTTGTACTTCAAATAGAAGCAAAACCTATCTAAGTCTGTTAATAATTCCATTGCACTCTTCTAACCATGTTAAAATCAATACAAGGCTGTATATCTTTTTTAAGGAATCATTCTCTAGATTGTTACGCATGTTGTACTTCAAATAGCTAGAAAAACTATCTAAGTCTGTGAATCATTCTGTTGTAACACATAACTATTTTCTAATAAACTACGTGAAGGTATTTGCTTGTCCTTAAAAGATGGAACAGCGCAATGTCTCTTTTAAGGAATCATTTCATTTATAGTTACGCGTCCTAAACTTCAGATAGCTAGAAAACCTATCTTAGTCTGCGAATCATTTTGTTTCACTCTTATAACCATTAGAAAACTATACAGAGCTATTTACTTGCCCTTTAAAAATAGAAAAAAGGCAATATCTCTTTTGAAGAATCAATCTGCAGATATTACACGTTTTGTACCTCAAATAGGGAGAAAAGCTGTCCAACTCCAAGAATCATTCCATTGAATCATTCCATTTAATAACAATTAGAAAACTATGCGGGGCGATTTACTTGTCCATTAAAGATACAATGTGTCATGTATCTTTTAACGAATCATTTCATGACTAGTTGTGAGTCGTGTACTTTAAATAGCGAGAAAACCTATCAAGTCCGTGATTCATTCTATTGTCATCGTCTAACTATTAGAAAATTACCTGAGGCTATTTACATGTCTTTCAATGATAGAAGGACACAATATCTCTTTTTAAAGAATTATTCCATGGAAAGTTACGCATCTTGTACTTCAAATAGCTAGAAAAACTATCTAAGGCCTTTGAATCATTCAATTGTACTTATCTAACCATTAGAAAACTACATAGAGCTATATACTTGTCTATTAAAGAAAGGTCCAGGCCATATTTCTTTAAAGGAATCATTCAGTGGATAGTTACGTGTGTTGCGTGTCAAATAGTGAGAAAACCTATCAATTCTATGAATCATTCTGCTGAACTCATCAAACCTTTAGAAAACTACACAAGGCCATTTACTTGTCTATTAAGAGAAGAACGGGGCCATATCTCTTTTAAGGTATCATTCTATCAATAGTCATGAGTCTTGTGCTTAAAATAGAAACAAAACATATCTAAATCTGTTAATCTTTCCGTTGCACTCTTCTAACCATGAAAAACTAATGCGAGGCAATTTACTTGTCCTTCAAGTATAGATTCAGGCAATATCTTTTTTAAGGAATCGTTCCCTAGATTATTCCACGTCTTATACTTCAAAGAGCTAGAAAAAGTATCTAAAGCTGCGAATCATTCTATTGTACTCACGCAACTACTACATGAGATGATTTACTTGTCCATTAAAGATAGAACGGGGCAATGTCTTTTTCTAGGAATCAGAAATAGCTAGAACACCTATCTTCGTCTGTGAAACATTTTGTTGTATTCTTCTAACCGTTAGAAAACTCTACAGGCCTATTTACTTGTCCATTAAAAAGAGAACACGGAAATATCTCTTTTAAAGAATCATTCTATGAATAGTTACACGTATTGTACTTCAAATAGCGAGAAAAGCTATCTAACTCCACGAATCATTTCATTTAATAACCATTAGAAAACTATGTGGGGCAATTTACTTGTTCACTAAAGATAGAATATGCCATGTATATTTTAACAAATCATTTCATGATTTGTTGCGAGTCGTGTACTTTAAATAGCAAGAAAACCTATCTAGGCCCATGAATCATTCCATTGTCCTCCTTGAACCATTAGAAAACATGAGGCTATTTACTCTTCCTTCAAAGATAGAACGGGGAAATATCTCTTTTAAAGAATCATTCGGTGGATAGTTACGCGTCTTGTACTTCAAATAGCTGGAAAAGCTATCTAAGGCCATTGAATCATTCCGTTGTACTTATCTACCAATTTGAAAGCTACACAGAGCTTTTTACTTGTCTATTAAGGAAAGAACTGTGCTATATATCTTTTAAGGAATCATTCAGTGGATAGTTACGCGTCTCAGACTTCAAATAGTGAGAAAACCTATCTAACTCTGTGAATCATTTTGTTGAACTCATAAAACCTTTAGAAAACTATACAAGGCCATTTACTTGTATATTAAAAGAAGAACGGGGCTTTATCTCTTCTAAGGAATCATTCTGTTGATAGTTATGAGTCTTGTACTTCAAATAGAATGAAAACCATCTAAGTCTATTAATCATTCCCTTGCACGCTTCTAACCAACTATATCAGGCTATATGTTTGTCCTTTAAATATGGATCGAGGCAATATATTTTTTAAGTAATCATTCCCTCGATTATTACACGTCTTGTACTTCAAATAGCTAGAAAAACTATCTAAGGCTGTGAATCATTCTATTGTACTCACATAACTATTTTCTAAAAAACTAAGTGAGGCTATTTATTTGTCCGTAAAAGATAGAACAGGACAATATTGGTTTTAGGAATCATTTTGTTTATAGTTACGCATCCGGAACTTCAGATAGCAAGAAAACCTATCTTAGACTGTGAATCATTTTGTTGTACTCTTCTAACCATTAGAACACTACACAGAGCTATTTGCTTGTATTTTAAAAATAGAAAAGGGTAATATCCCTTTTGTAGATTCAATCCGCAGATACACATTTTGTACTTCAAATAGCGAGAAAAGCTGCCTAACTCCAAGAATCATTCCATTTAATAACCATTAGAAAGCTATGTGTGATTTACTTGTCCATTAAAGATACAATGTGCCATGAATCATTTCATGACTAGTTGTAAGTCGTGTACTTTAAATAGCAAGAAAACCTATCAAAGATCGGAAACCATTCTATTGTCATCATCTACAATTAGAAAACTACGCGAGGCTATTTACTGGACTTTCAATGATAGAACAAGACAGTATCTCTTTTAAAGGATCATTCCCGAGAAAGGTACGCATCTTGTATTTCAAATTGACAGAAAAACTATCTAAGGCCTTTGAATCATTCCGTTGCACTTATCTAACCATTAGAAAACTACACAGAGCTATTTACTTTTTGTTAAGGAAAGAACCAGGCTATATTTCTTTGAAGGAATCAATTTCTAGATAGTTACGTGTCTTGTACTTCAAATAGTGAGAAAACCTATCGGCTATTTGAATCATTATGCTGAACTCATCAAACTTTTAGAAAACTACACAAGGCCATTTACTTGTCTATTAAGAGAAGAACGGGGCCATATCTCTTTTAAAGTTTCATTACGTTAATAGTTGTGAATCTTGTACTTCAAATAGAAACAAAACATATCTAAGCCTATTAATCATTCCATTGCACTCTTCTAACCGTGGGAAAATGAATACGAGGCTGTATATTTGTCCCTTAAATATAGATTGAGGCAATATCTTTTTTAAGGAATCATTCTCTAGACTGTTACGCGTCTTGTACTTCAAATAGCTAGAAAACCTATCTAAGTCTGTTAATCATTGCGTTGCACTCTTCTAACCATTGGAAAACCAATACGAGGCTGTATATTTGTCCTTCAAATATAGATCAAGGCAATATCTTTTTTAATGAATCATTCTCTAGAATGTTACGTGTCTTGTACTTCAAATAACTAGAAAAACTATCTAAGCCTGTGAATCATTCTATTGTAGTACATAACTATTTACTTGTCCTTAAAAGATAGAATAGGGCAATGTCTCTTTTAAGGAATAATTTCATTTATAGTTACACGCGCCTTGAACTTCAGATAGCTAGAAAACCTATCTATGTCTGCGAATCATTTTGTTGCAATCTTCTAACCACTAGAAAACTATATAGAGCTATTTACTTGTCCTTTAAAAATAGAAAAATGCAATATCTCTTTTGAAGAATCAATTCGTGGATTGTTACACGTTTTGTACCTCAAATAGCGAGAAAAGCTGTCTAACTCCAAGAATCATTCCATTTAATAACTATTAGAAAACTATGCGGGGCGATTTACTTGTCCATTAATATGCCGTGTATCTTTTAACGAATCATTTCATAGATCGGAAGTTGCGAGTCATGTACCTTAAATAGCAAGAAAACCTATCAAGTTCGTGAACCATTCTATTGTCATCGTTTAACTATTAGAAAACTACACAAGACTATTTACATGTCTTTCAACGATAGAACGAGACAGTATCTCTTTCAAAGAATCATTCTGTGGAAAGTTATGCATCTTGTATTTCAAATCGCTAGAAAAACTATGGCCTTTAAATCTTTTTGTTGTACTTATCTAACCATTAGAAAACTACATAGAGCTATTTACTTGTTTATTAAGGAAAGAACCAAGCTATATTTCTTTGAAGGAATCATTTAGTGGATAGTTACGTGTCTTGTACTTCAAATAGTGAGAAAACCTATCAACTGTGTGAATCATTCTGCTGAACTCATCAAACCTTTAGAAAACTACACAAGGCCATTTACTTCTCTATTAAGAGAAGAACGGAGTCATGTCTCTTTAAAGATATCATTTCGTTAATAGTTATGAATCTGGTACTTCAAATAGAAACAAAACCTATCTAAGTCTGTTAATCATTCTGTTGCACTCTTCTAACCATGGGAAAACCAATATGTTGTCCTTTAAATATAGATCGAGGAAATATTTTTTTTAAGTAATCATTCTCTAGATTGTTACGTGTCTTGTACTTCAAATAGCTCGAAAAACTATATAAGTTTGTGAGTCATTCTATTGTAATGCATAACTATTTTCTAATAAATGGTGTGAGGCTATTTAGTTGTCCTTAAAAGACAGATTAGGGCAATGTCCCTTTTAAGGAATAATTTCATTTATGGTTACACGAGCCTTGAACTTCAGATAGCTAGAAAACCTATCTTAGTCTGTGAATCATTTTGTTACAATCTTCTAACCACAAGAAAATAACAAAAAGCTATTTACTCGTCCTTTAAAAATAGAAACGGGCAATATCTCTTTTGAAGAATCAATCCAAGGATAGTTACGTGTTTTGTGCTTCAAATAGTGAGAAAAGTTGTCTAACTCCAAGAATCATTCCATTTAATAACCATTTGAAAACTGTGCGGGGCATTTACTTGTCCATTAAAGATACAATGTGCCATGTATCTTTCAACGAATCAGTTCATGACTAGTTGCGAGTCGTGTACTTTAAATAGCAAGAAAACCTATCAAGTCCATGAACCATTCTATTGTCATTCTCTAACTATTAGAAAACTAACGAGGCTATTTACATGTCTTTCAACGATAGAACGAGACAATATCTCTTTTAAAGAATCATTTCGTGGAAAGTTACATGTCTTGTACTTCAAATAGCGAGAAAACCTACACAAGTCTTTGAATCATTCTGTTTCAATTGTCTAGCCATTTGAAAACTGCACGAGGCTATTTACTTGTCATTTAAAGATAGAACGAGACAATATCTCTTTTTAGAAATCATTCCGTAGATAGTTACGTGTTTTGTATTTCAAATTGTTAGAAAAACTATCTAAGGCCATGAATCTTTCCGTCGTACTCATTTAACCAATAGAAAACTACACGCTGCTACTTACTTAACCATTAGGGACAGACAAGACTGTATCTCTTTTGAGACTTCATTCTATGGATAGTTATACATCTTCTACTTCGAATAGTGAAAAACCCCATCTACCACTGTGAATCATTCCTTTGGAATCTTCTAATCGTCAAAAAACTACATGGAGCTATTCACTTGTCCTTTAAAAATAGAACATGGCAATATCTCTTTTGAGAAATCATTCTGAGGATAGCTATGTGTCTTGTCCTTCAAATAGCTAGGAAAACTATATAAGACTGTGTATCTTTCTATTGTACTCATCTAACTATTAGACAACTACATGGTACGATTTACTTATCCTTTAAAGATAAAATGAGGCAATATCCTTTTTAAGGAATAATTCCATAGATTGTTTGTGTTTTGTACTTCAAATAGCCTTCCGATCTAAGTTTGTGAATCATTCCGTTGTACTCATCTAACAATTAGAAAATAACATAGGGATATTTATTTGTCCTTTAAAGATAGAACATGGTAATATCTCTTTTAAAGAATCATTTCGTAGATAACTACCGTCTTTGCAAATAGCTAGAAAAACTATCTATGGCCTTTGAGTCATTCCTTTGTACTCATCTAACCATTTAAAAACTACGCAGGACTATTTACTTGTCTATTAAAGAAAGAATCGGGCCATATCTCTTCTATGGAATCACTTCTTTGATAGTCACACGACTTGTACTTCCAATAGTGAGAAAATCTATTTAACTGTGCGGATCATTCCATTGAACTCATTGTACCGTTAGAGAACTACATCGGGCCATTTACTTGTCCAATTAGGGAGGAATGGGTCATGACTCTTTTAAGGAATCATTCCGTTGAAAGTTATAAGTCTTGTACTTCAAATAGCAAGAAAACATATTCAAGTACATTAACGTCAATCATTTTGTTGAACTCATCTAGCCATTAGAAAACTACACGAGGCTATTTACTTACGCTTTAAAGATAGATCGGGGCAATATCTTCTTTTAAAGAATCATTCTATGAATAGTTTCTTGTCTTGTACTTCCACTATACTCATCTTACCATTAGAAAACTACACGGGACTATTTACCTATCTTTTAAGGAATCATTCCAGTGATAGTTACACATCTTGTACTTCAAATAGAGATCGGAAGAGCTATCTATCTCCATGAATCATTCGATTTAATAACCATTAGAAAACTATGCGGGGCGATTTAGTTGTCCATTATAGATAGAATGTGCCATGTATCTTTAATTGAATCATTCTAACTTTAATACATAAGTAAATAGCCTCATGTAGTTTCGTAATGGTTATTCAATGGAATGATTTATCGAGGTAAGTAGCTTTTCTCTCTATTTGAAGCACAAGACGCGTAACAATCCACGGAATAATTCCTTAAAAGAGATATTGGCCCGTTCTATCTCTAAAGGACAAGTAAAGAGCCTAGTGTGTTTTTCTAATGTCTAAACGGTATATTTCTAATGGCTAGACGAGTACAACAGCAAGATTCACATACTTAGATAGGTTTTCTCGCTATTTAAAAAGTACAAGACTCGTAACTGTGATTCATTAGAAGATACATGGCCCGATCTATCTTTGCTTTTCTCGCCATTTGAAGTGCAAGACACCTAACTATCTACTGATTGATTCTTTAAAAGAGATATAGCCCCGTTCTTTCCTTATTCTACGAGTGAATTGCCACATATAGTTTTCAATTGGTTCGATGAGTACAACTTTATGATCCACGGCCTCATATAGTTTTTCTAGCTTTTTTGAAGTACAAGACGTGAAACTATCCACGGAATGATTCCTAAAAAGAGATATTACCCCTTCCTATTTTTAAAGGAAAAGTAAATAGCCCTGCATAGCTTTCTAATAGTTAATCAATGGAATAATTTGCGAAGTTAGAAAGTTTTTCTCGCTATTTGTAGTGGAAAACGAAATATCCCCGTTCTTTCCTTAATCGAGAAGTAAATAGCCTCATGTAGTTTTTTAATGGTTAGATAAGTACAATGGAACAATTCTTGGCCATATATAGTTTTTCTAGCTGGTTGAAGTGCAAGCCGCGTAACTATCTATGGAACCATTTTTAAAAGAGATATTGTTCCGTTCTATCTTTTAAGGAAAGTAAATAGCCACATATAGTTTTTTAATGGTTAGAAAAGTACAACATAATGATTCACAGACTTAGATAGGCATTCTAACTATTTGATTCAAAACTATAGGCGGAATGATTCCATGAAAGTGATATGGCATCATTCTTCACTTAAAGGACAAGTAAATAGTCCAATGTTGTTTTCTAATCTTTAGATAAGTTCAACAGAGTGATTCATGTAATAATAGACAAGTGAATTGCCCCATGTGGTTTTTCAATAGTTAGATGAGTACATCGAAATGATTTGTGGCCTTAAATGGCTTTTTCTTGCTATTTGAAGAACAATATGAGTAACTACCTAGTACCCTCAACAACCTTGTCACAGGTTGCGGAAGAGGAACAAGATCGGAGCCTCGAACATCTTCGTGTTCGCTGCCACACACCCTCTGAGAGGGCAATGAGCCCGTTTCCCTTTGTATAGAGCCCATAGAGCCCCATGGTCAGGCACACAGTACGCTTGCTGCAATGCGTGCAGTTCTTTCTCACTCACATCTGAGGGGATATGTTTACACACCCACGACAAATCCTTTCGCAGACTGTCGACACTGTCAACCACCCACTGGGCCCGCCTCTACCTCGTTCTCCCTCTCTCCTTCTTCACTCTCACTCTCGGCTAGTCAAACTGGACCTCCAGCTCCGATTCTGGCCCCTGCTCTGCCCTATCCGCCCTCCATCTTACTGTCTCACAAGTTTTAAACTAACAGAATTCTAAGAGCGCCCTATAAGAAATGGGGAGGCTTTCACTTTTCGGGCAAAGATGTCCAGGAGCTTAATGAAACGCCAGAAAACGCTGGTCCTTTGAAGAAGTTGAGTGTTTAGTACAGAGTTTACTAAGAATTAGTTGCAGAAAAATGCAAATTGGAAGAAGAAAGAGAATGAAAAAGAACAAGGGGGTATAAATAGAGGAGGGAAGATTAAAGGGTGGTGGCCGCGTGTTAAATTGGGGAACGAAAAGGCAACAGTCAAAATTAATGATTACAACCCTCGAATCCCTAAAAACACACCATTCCACTAAATGGTTAACACATGACACAATGGGTGAGACCCAATGTTTTGAAATTCGAAAAGCCTAATTTTAGGTGGTAAAAGTTTGAAAAAGGGAAAGAATAAACTTTCAAGGGCCGCTAACCCTGAAGTCCAGGAAAAGCGACCTTGAAGGGAGGGGGCATTTTGTGGTCGTTGAGTCAATGAAAGTCCATGGTCAGCAAAGGTCAATTGACATGGGGCTGGGCCCCACGCTTAGGTCGTGGCATAACTCAGCGACCTGACTCAGCGACCTAATTAGGTTCTCGCGCTTTTGAGGCCGTAAAGTTGTTATATCACGACCTGAAAGAGTGCCAGCTAAGCAGCTGCTTAAAGACCCATGTGTGTAACCTTATCGCCTACGGCTAATGATAATGCAGCATTAAATACGCAGACAGTGCTTGCATGCCCAATGTAAGGTTTAAGCGGTCATTAGTCAAAAAGTAAAATCTTAATCTTAGACTGATTTGACCCGCACACCATTCCTATAGGGCCCGCTATTAAATGCATGTAATCATTGCCCCATGTAAGTGTATGCTATAAACAGAAGCAAATAACACTGAACGGGGGTTTGACTCCTATTATTATTCATTCTTCTTGTCTCTGCTCTTTAACTCTTCTTCATTTATTAACATTCTTTGCCACCTTTAGCCAAAAAAAAAAAAACTTAAAACCAATTCAAACACAAGTTTCCCGTTAAACAAATTTCGTCAGGGGTGGGCGTTGAATCCGGTGATCCGCCCAATCCGACCCTACCAACCCGCAATGGGCCGGGCCGGGTTACTATTCATTTTGGGTCAGAAGCGGTTTGAGGACAAAGGGACCCGACCGGGTCAGGTCGGGTCGGGTGGCAGGTGGAGATCCCGGATCCTCGGGGCTCCTACCCGAGGACCCATTTCGGGTTTAACCCGAATCGGGTTATCGGGTCAAACCAGATTAAGCTTTCTTTTTTTTTTCTCTTTTAAAACGTGTTTGACAATATACAATTAGACAAACTATCACTCTTTCACCCCCTCAGTCCGTCACTCTCTCACCTCACCTCACGAACCCTGACTCAATTAGCCGCCGCCGCCATCCTTGCTGCCGTGTCCTTTACTGCGTCTGCTGCCCCAAGCCCCAATGATCCGCTCTGTTGCCCAAGCCCAGTGCTACTGCGCTGCTGCTGTTGCTACCTGCGACTGCTGCCTTGCTGCTGCTGCACGCCCGCGCCTGCAGTGTTAATTCAAATTTCAAGGTTCTTTCCGAGGTTGTGGAATTCATTACGTTAACTACTTGGATGACTTGAATGAACACCATAAAGGAATCATACAGGTAACAGGCCTGTGACTCATTTATGCTCAACTTCCAATGAAGGAAAAAGAGATTTGCCTTGAGCTTGTTTGTCTCTCAATTCAGTACATCTATGTATATGGTTGAAGGAACTCGATGTCATTACAAAATAGACGTTTTATGCTTTCATCATTACAAAATTACATTGTAGAAATTCCAATATGAAAACTTTGAGGTGGTCCTTGGGAATTATTTATGGAGTGCAAGCTGTATGTATGTCCTCATAATTTGATCATTCATGGACTCAAGGGAACCGTGTGTAATGACAATTAATTGGACAATCACTCTTTGAAGCTCACCAGGCTGGATTTTATAGTATTTGAAATTCTATCCATTTTAAGATATGCAAGTTATCTGCTGAAGGTAGAGGGGTGTGCATGTTTTGCTTCCATTTGATTCAAATAGCATCTGTTCATGTTGTTGAGCACTAATCCTAATAGCAAAAGTTTCAAGAACAGTATGAATGTTTGATGCCCATGACCCATTTCCAAATTTTGAAATTTTCTACGTGCTTTCTAAATTGTCATCAAATACGTTTGAATTAGTTCACTTTATTTTTGTCTCATTGTATTTTTCTATCTTTTAATGCGCAATTGTGGAATTTAAATGCGAATATGTTTTCATTTTTAGAAAGTCAGTCTTCAAAAATCGCAATATTATGCTAAAATATAGTATGAAGGAATAAATTTTAGAAACAAACATTTTTGGATGTTTATGCTGTCATTTTAGCTTTAAGTTGGGTGCTAATGTTTTCTTACAAATTCACGACTTATCTTAATAAACTACGCTTCCAAATTAAAATTACAGAAGTGAACTGAAAGATATTCAGTTGATTGAGATATATTCCAATTTTTAGTTCTTGAATTACACACACCCCCACACTTCATAAGCCTGCACGAGATTATGAGGTCTGTTGCAGCATCAGATTTTTTAACTTCCATGTGAACATTGTACAGGGTAGAGGGAAGAGGTATACAGATCTAGGGAAAGAAAGAGGCCAGAATCAAACTGAAGAAACTAAAATAAGTGAGTTAGCAACCAGGAGTTGTGCAACGCTTGATGGGTCAAAAATTTTAAGGGAACTAGGGAAGGCAACTCTGAGCAGCACGCCGTCTGGTCGAGGTCAGTGGAATTATTCAGAACTTTTGGTCTGCCCTTTTGCAAATGTGACTCTCTTAGAGCATCTATCTAATTTGAAGAGTCAAGTCTATAATTTAACATTATCATGAGGATTTGACTCCCCGAATTTGGAGGGCCAAACTCTATAGTTTCAAGCATCAAAGAAGTATCAAATTCCAATCATCTTGGTCAGACCAAGTGGTTGAATATTTATGAGCAAAAATAGAATACAATAACAAATAACTAAGAGGGAAGCATGAAGAAAAAAAGAAAGAAAATGGATATAAGATACTTATTGGAAGAAGTATAATGAGGGGCTATTTAATAAAAAAACTAATCCATTCTCTGAATTTAAAAATGCCATTTAACTTTAGTTTTTTGTGGATGCTCTTAGGACATTAAAATTCCCAACAATTAGACCAACTTGCCTATACTTCAAAGAACCCTAATTCATTAGCTGACAAGTAAATCACTTCAAGGACATCGTGGCAAATGAAGGAAACAAATGTCAAATACTGAACTACTCATTTTTCAAGCAATTTTCAGATTTGGTTTCATCCAAGATATAGAAAGGTTGGAGAAAGATGAAATGAATGTATCTCGTGGATATAAGCAGCAGGGGAAAAAAAAGGAGACGCAAAAGTTGGGGATTTAGA
>CAVNYN010223307.1:0-56128 GCA_963692815.1 Nyctanthes arbor-tristis | reverse complement strand
CTCTTCAAGGTGCTAGACTCACTAATTTTTCTCTCAAATCACTTGTACCACTTGTGTATAAAAGAAGAAGAAAACATCTCTATTTATAGGCTTCGTTTCCTTGGAAGACAAGACAATCCTTCTATGATTTGGATTCCTTTTCCTCCTAGGATTCTTCTTCTTTCCCTTTCCTTTTCCTTTTTAACTTTAGATTATTTTTGACAACAAACCCAACACACAAGGTCTTATCTGGTTTCTGTAGCAGCAAATCAATTACATAGTGAATCATACTTCTCTTACCCTGTAAGGGTTTGGGGTATCAAAAAGAACCTTCGAAGGATTCGTCTAGAATGGTGAAATTGTTGGACAGTGCTATTAAGATAGACTCGCCTACATGGTGTATGAGTCGAGTACATGGCATCTCGTGACATTACCAATTGGTTTGATTACAACTGTCTTATGTTTGGGAATTAACTTACGGGGTCCTAAATTCATTTGCGTGTTCTGATGATGAGCACAATTTCGCAACAAGAATGTAAAAATTCCGTGCTTTAAATCATTAGAATGTCGTAACTTGAGTGGTTTGAAATGCGATGGTTATGGAAAACCACAACCATGTGGCGGCTATATGACACTATATGGTGTCATACACTACTTTATATGTTATTGCTTTAAGAGCGACAACCCGGCCTGCCATGTTTTGTTGGGAGTGACTGTCTGCTTTTTCTTATCCCTTATGTGACCTCCAAAATCCAAATTGACAAATTCTCCAGCCGTTACTAGCAAAATTTCTTACTCGAATTCCGGGTGCTTCTGGATTATTTGCGAATAATGTCACCTTGTACAAAACGAATTGTTCAAAATGCATCAAGACTTTACCCAGACGCTAAGTAAAAATACTGAGAATCATTTAATGCTTTTCCGGTTGTGTTTTCATAACACATAACTTAAAGAGAAGATAGATGCTATAATAATTAGTTATTAGTTTTATCAAATCAAAAAAGGAACCTCTAAATTACTCTAAAAAACCAAGAAACCTCTAAATTAAATAAGGGTTAATTCTCTTTCAAAAAAATAAAAAAATAAAAAAATAAGGGTTCATTTCACAAAAGGTTCTCAACCTTTGAACTAAGAGTCGATTTCTTCCCCAACTTTTTTATCACTCTCGTAGGTCCCCCTCCTTTCATAAATACATACAACAGGTCCATTTTGACACTATCCCCTCAATTTTTCATTGAAAATGACAGTTTGCCCCTTTTAACTTTTTAATTTTATAAAGAAAATATTTAAAATAATAAAAAAAAACACCCACCCCTTTGTCAACTTGATGCCCGAAATGGCAACAACTTTGATACCGTTTCCCACAGCAAAAATGGAGGGTGTCAGAAGCAGCAGCAAAGTTACTGTCGTTTCTGACAGCAAAAATGCTGCTAGAAATGGCAGCAGTCTGCTGTCATTTCCGGCAGTGTTTTTGGGAAGGTGAATCTCCCCCATTTGCTGTTAGAGACGACAGCAAATGGGGGATTCACCCCCATTTTTCCTGCCGAAAACGGCAACAAAATTGCTGTCGGAATCAATACTTCCATTTCTGGCAGCGTTTTTGAATTCACCCCATTTGCCACCAAGCAAATGGGGGAGGGGGATTCACCCCCTCATTTTTGCTGTCGGAAATGCTAGCAGCATGGCAGCAGTGCTGCCATTACTGGTAGGGTTTTTGGGTGGGGTGAATCCCCCATTTCCTATTGAAAGCAGTAGGAAATGAGGGGATTCACCTCCTCTATTTTTGTTACCGTTTCCAACAGCAAGTTGACAAGGAGTAGGGAATGGAGGAGTGGAGTAGGGATAGTTTCCTTTTTTATTTTTATCTTTTTAATATTTTTAATATTTTTAAATACTTTGTTTATAAAATACAAAAGCTAAAGGGTATAACCGTTATTTTCCCTGAAAAGTTGGAGAAACAATGTCAAAAGGACTTATTGTGCCCATTTATAAAAGGTTGGGACACAAGAGAGTGAAAAAATGGTTAGGGGTGAAATTAATTTTTAGCTCAAAAGTTAGAGACCTTTTGTGTAATTAACCCATTAAATAATGCTAAAAGAGAACCAAGGTTATTTATGCAAAAGACGGTTAGTTTAAAGTCGTTTGTAGAAAAGGATCTTGACCTTTGTTTAATAAAAATTTGGTTATTTTTTATTAAATCTATTAAAAAGCACTACATTCAAACAAAATATACATAAAATGAAAATCCATATTCTTCCTTCTAATTCTTCACCACCTACATTTAAATAAAATAAGCATAAAAGAAAAAATGTCCATTTTCTTCCTTCCAACTCCACTACTATCTTTGTTTACACCACTACAAAATTCAGTGTAGGTGATGTTAAATTTATTTCTTGTCTCAAATTTCCTATTATAACATTTGGAAATCACCCCATTTTCTAAAATCTTTTCCCCAGAGTGACTTGGTTGCCACAAACAAAAATAAAGATAAATAAATAAATAAGCAGAAGAAAAACAATTTTAGGGCTTGTTTGAAGCTCTTTAAAGTTTTAATTTATAAAGTGAATTTATAAATAGTTGAAATGAGTGGAGGATATTTAATTGAAATTTGAAATGTATGGTGATTGTTGAGTAGTTGTCAAATCAACAGTCAAATCATGATATGTGAATTTATAAAGAGAAAATTTAAAGAGGATCAAACAAGGCCTTACTTTAATTAGTGGAGAGCCGAATAGGGCATTTCTTATAGCTAAAAATAAAAAGAAGATGACGAAGGTTGAGGGGCCTTTTGTTTCGTGTAACTATCTCAAGGGGCCTTATGCATAAGAAGCCGTTTCACCATGGAATGAGTAATTTTGATCAAACACCACACGTCGACGTCCTATGTGGCGGGTGAATGGAACTGATGGAATGGGTGTATAATCTATAAAATTTAATGTAAAAAATGTTCAAAAGTTGGGGACGGTCTTTCAAAAATCTTAAAACTCCAGATGGGCAACAAAGAGACTAGGTGAAGAAGAGAATTCAAGGAGGCAGTCAGTAGACAAGCAACGAAATTGGTGCGTTTCGCCCTCATAGTTGAAACTTTATGCGGAAGGAATGGCTTCCACAACTGCCCAAAGAGGTAAGCTTTCATCAATGTTCAGAATTCAGATGCCCACCAAAATCCAGAACATCATTCTCAAAAATCAGCAACTGCTTCTATAATATGCTCCAGAGGACACCCGCGCCACCCATCCGGTCTTTTAACGAATTGATGAGCGCTATTGCTAAGACTAAGAATTATCAATATGTCATTTTTATGTGCCGTAGAATAGTTGAAATTGGCATGCCTGATTTATTTACACTGACTATTTTGGTCAATTCATATTCTGGATTGAAAAGGATTGATCTTGGTTTTGCTACTCTGGGTGTGATTTTCAAGCGGGGGTATTGTCCTGATATTGTAACTTATAATTCATTGGTCAATGGGTAGTTTGTGGAAGGTAGGATTAGTGATGCAATTGAGCTTTTGAAGAGAATTTTTGAAGTGGGTATCCAACAAATGCAGTAACTTAGGGAACTTTGATTAAGGGGTTATGTACAAGTAGAATGCTGAGCTGGCCCTCCAGATGCAAGAAAAAATTGGGAACAATAGTGGAAGGTCTGATTTAATTTGTTATAATACTCTTATCGATGGCCTTTGTAAAGTTGGGTTGTTGGACAAGGGAAAGCAGTTATTTGTGGAGATGAAGGATTGTGGTACTATGCCGGACTTGGTTACATATAATGGTCTAATTCATGGTTTATGCAAAGGGGAAGAGTGGGAGGAGGCGAAGCGGTTCTTCATTGAAATGTTGGATCAAGGCATTTGTCCTAATGTAGTATTGTTTAGGAGCCTGATACAGGCACTTTGTAATGATGGAAAGACGGGCGAGGCTAGTGGGTTATTGGAATTGATGATTCAGAGAGGTGAACAGCCTAATGCTTTTACATATAGCATATTGTTGAACGGGTTTTGCATGGAGAATAGGCTTGATGAGGTGGAGTTTGAGTTGTTTGCTCTTATGGAGGCTGAGGGCCATAAGCCAAATGTTGTATGCTACAATGTGTTAATGGGTGGGTATTGCATGCATCACAAGTTGGAGGCAGCCATGAAGCTTTTTGAAGAAATGGTTTGCAAGAAATGCAAGCCCAATGTATCTACATTTAACATCTTGTTGAATGGTCTGTTTAAAGTTGGCAAAGCGGAGGATGCTCGTTCACTTTTTGCAAAGATGAGATTCCATGAAGTGGCTCCGAATTCTACCATATACGGTACGTTATTGGATGGACTTCTAAAAAATAAATGCCTTTGGGAAGGAATGGAGCGGTTTCACACTCTGGAAAGATCTGAACTTAATCTTGACATTGTTACCTATAATATTGTCCTTGATGGATTGTGTAAAGCAGGAGAGCTAGATTTTTCTAGCAAGCTATTTGAGAAGCTGCCTCATAAGGACTTGGAACCAACAGTTTTTACCTACACCATTATGATCCATGGTCTTTCTAAATCTGGAGATATGACCAAGGCAAATAATTTGTTTTTGAAGATGGACAAGGAAGGTTGTTCCCCCAGTGTGATCACTTTTAACCATCTTATTAAAGGATTCTGCATTCAAAATGAGGCATTAAAGGTGGTTGAACTTCTTCATGAAATGAAAGAGGGGAATATCTCCGGAGATGAATATATGAAAGTTATCGTTATCGTTTTAGAATTTTTGTCATAGGATGCAAATTATGCTGAATCTATAAGCTTGAGTCCAGATTTTTCTATTTAAGGTCTGATTTAATTTGTCATAACACCCTTATTGATGACCTAGGTAAAGTGGGGTTGTTGGACAAGGGAAAGCAATTATTTTTGGGATTATGTTGAATTTGGTTATTAAATAACGGTCTGACACGTGGTTTATGTGAGCAAGTGTGTGGGAGGAGGAAAAAACAACTGAGAATTTGATAGATATTCTTTCTCCGCTATAGTTATTACTCCATCGGTGTTGACCCTCAAAGACAGCAACAGTTTAAGGTTAATTCTATTTCTTCTAAGCAATGTGCTTTGGATTAAAAATTTCTGTTTCAGATGATCAAATTCATGGCATCTAATTTAGAGATACAAACCATTGAATCAATGTGTAATCTTTGGAGCTAGAAGTGAATTGGTTATACTGTATTCTTGAGGTAAGGGAAATCTAGATGTTAACTATTGTTGTTTCTTATAAACTTTTGGCTTACTTTCTTTCTGGATTGTCTTATGTACTCACCTTTGTCTTAATTTGCAAGTCGCGGGAAATTGCCTTTCCTGACGTGTGAAATGTATGTCTTTAAATTCTTACGAGTCGGAAATTGCTGTTTGTGTCCGCTGTGTTTTGGAGGCGGTATGAACTTCTGTTGGGAAGTTCCTTCTAATTCTGCAGCAAGCCAATAAAGAAGGAAATTCCTATGGTTTGAAGTGCTGAACGTTCCATTTCTGCAGGTGCAAGATTTGGCGCATTACGGGTAAAAATGTGAACTTTTTTGGTGATTGTCACTCTTTGCTTTTGAGGAATTGAGGGTAATATTTTTTATGCAGTGATATTGTTAAGCCACTGATGTCGACCTTAATGAAAGATAATAGAAGCAATAATTGGCTATATCAGCTAGTACCATCCTTGGGATTTATAGGGCACCCTAGAAAAAGCAAGAAAAAGTACATTTGGACTCATTGCACTTTTTACTCCATTGTAGGGGCCGGTTATTCATTTTCTTTAATAAGCAACATGGAATCTAGATGTAGAGAATTGACATAGCTGGTAGCCGTGTTCGTTTTATTCTAAGCAACTTTTTTTTTTTTTTTTTGAAATTGTAATTTTATTAGACATCTTAGACGCAGAGTAAAAGGGGCAAAGAGTAAGCCCGACCAGACACCATGGCTCAAAACAGAGAAAGCAAAATACAAAAAACAGGGCACAAAACAAAGCAACAAGACAAGACACAATAAACAACATGACACAAACCGAAACATCGTTGATTGAGGCAAATTGCACCATGACAAAACAAGAGCCAGAATGATCAAGAAGGCACATCCAGAGCATCCAAGACCCCTGGGAACAAGCACCTTTATTAACGCTGAAATGACAATCAGAGCTGCCGGAGAAAGAGCTACGAGAATATGTGTTTTCCATCAGTCCAGTATGCCTAATGGTTGCTGGGCAACTTTCTTGCTGATGCTTCCGGTTTTTAGTCCGCACGGAGCAAAATTTCTCTCAATCGCTTTCATTGAGTCTTCCATTTTGAATTGCAAAAACAATGACTTCTTCCATGATATAGCCTCCAGTTTCAGTGTCTAACATGATTCATATCAAATTTTTCTTTAAGGGAGAAACATTCAACTCTATGATGATCGAGAACTTCGTATAGTTTGTGGGTTAATGAGTCACCAAAGTGTCATATAGGCAGTTTCTTTGCATGAGATGGGTACCGTGCTTGTAAGATATTTCTCTCTGGATATATCAAAATGATGTTCTTGGAAGCCCGTTCATTCGGACAAAACATTGTATTGAATATTGTATAAACAAACGTCTATTAAAGGTGATTTTGTTGGGTTTATTGTAAAAAATAATCCAAAGTTGAAAAGGAAAAGGAAAAGGAAAAAAGAAGAGTTCTTGGAGGAAAAGGAATTCAAATCTTAGAAGGAATTATCTTATCTTTCAAGTAAACAAAGTCTATAAATAGATGTGTTTTCCTCTTCTTTTATGTACAAGAGTGACTTGAGTCTTTGAGAGAAAAATTGGCGAGCTTAGCATCTTGTGAGTTTTTCTTCTAACTCTTTGAGGTTTGTTCAAAGAGTAGAAACTTTAGGTGCTGTAGAGCTTGATTATTTTTCTTGTAACACTTGGGAGTTGTGGGTTGGTGAGTGAAATTCTATATGGTTGTAGCGACTTGAATCATATAGTGAAAAACTTTGATAGTCCGTAAATTTGTCTTCGTTCTTTTATTTTTCCCTTGTCTCATCAAATTCCTTAAACAACGATCCTGTGGGCGTAATCGGGGAATCTACATTAATTCCCAACAGATTTTAGTTTGCTCGGCGTAAAGAAGATTGTTAAAAAAACCTTGAGCAATCCGACATCGGGCATGTGGAAAATTTTGTGGGGCTTAATTTCACGAGGAAGAAAACTTGTTAAAACTGAAAACCTACAGCTTGATGGATCATGAAAATGAGGACAAATTTTAAAGGGAAACATTCACTAGTCCAATACGGCTACATGTTGCCTTATGGTCAAATAAAACTTGTCTTGGCTTTGCATGTTGTCAAACTATTCTTTCTTCAACATTACTTTTTGCTCAGAGCACTCATCCGAGTAAAGCATGACAATTAGATACGCGTAAACCGGTGATACACGTATCATAACAATTATGATAAAATAAGATTGTGAGTATCTGTTGTAAGTTAACGATCTTACCTAAAAAAATATATTATGTCAACAAATTCACATAGGTTTTAGTCCCGATTTACATAAATTCTAAGTGAAGGTCACATGCTGTACAATCGAGATGACTAACATGTTACTTAGCTTCAAAGCTCTAACATTCCAAAGTCCAAGTCTATTATTAATATGTAAATACAAATATAGACATCCCTATCATTGATCCCTTGTACTCCTCTTGAAATGACATCTTCATTTCCTTATATTTTAGTATTTCATGTCACTCCTTATATTATGGTTTGGACTTGGAAGAATTGCCTCATGTTCAAACTACATTTTAACTTAGTTTAATTAAATTGTTGAAATTCAACAAGAGAAATAAATTTGTGCGGATGTTTCTTGTAACCTATTGAAAATGAAAGACTCTAAATTTGTCTCTCCATAGTCAAGCAATGGCAAATGTCCATTTTTCACAAGTAGCATTGTTGCTTTACATTACAGATGATCAGAAGGACGATTTCAATGCTTGCTTGCCCTAATCTGACGCTTGAATTGTCTTGCAAATTTCTTTGTAGATTAGATCGTATAAAGTTCTGGTATATACATTGGATAAATACATGTTAGAAGAAGATTGAAATTATACAGTAAAAATTATTGATCGAATTTATTGCCCTATCTTCTCTAAATTAACATGTATATAAATTCATTGTGCATGCTTAAAATATTATGTCATCTATAGGATGACATAAATAAATAATTACATAAATTAATCATAATAATTTAATTATAATAATCCATGTATAAAAATTAATAAAGGGCAATCATCTACACACGTGCGATGGCCCCATATGCAAAACTCATGTCTGTTTGATCAGTCATATGTCTTGATCATTCACCAACGTCGTCTCTATTCATTCCAATGTCCATTTCTTTCACTCTTCAATACCCTATTATTTAAATTTATTTATGTGTTTAATTGCTTGTTTAGAAGCATCTGAGTAATATGATTAAAGTTATATATTTTTTAATGCGATTTGAAATAATTTTGTTCAAGCAAGAAAAGATTGAGTAGTTATTTTGATTATCACAAGATCATTCACTCTCACGTAAATGAGTTACAATCTCGAGACTAACTTAACAGTATTAAATCTCATTGTGATTTTTGAAACACGTACAATCTTCATTCGCGCTGAACCATATCCTATCGCTCAAGTAATTGCATCTCTTTGGTCCAAATTCTTCACGACTTGTAAATGTCTCCTTCCCTACAATGTCGTTTATATACGGCATTTTGTAATTAGTTAATGCCACTGAACTAGTAAAAAAACATGGCTTGCAGTTGTCTTTAGATGTTTTTCGTTGGTCAACCTTTTCTATATTGAAAGTCTTAACCCTAAACTAAAACGGGTTAGATTTAATCAAAGCAAAAACAAATTCCAACTCATAGATATCTTGAATTTTATAATTTTTTCTTCTTGAATTTTGAAATTTTCCTTAGTTTCTTCCATATGAAATATACATGTATATTGAAAATTAAAAATTCTCTTCCCCACATAAAACGGGAAAATAGTAACAAAAAATGACACTAATTTTGTCAACTTATGGGTGATGACGTGGAAGCCGTCAAGTGGAGCCCACTTATATACAAATAATATAACACGTGCGGCCTGGATTTGTTGGTTTTTAATTTCTAATTTATTATTTTATTCCTATCTAATATTCAAAGTTAAGTCTACCACTCATTTCTTATTTTAAAACATTCACTGTGAAAATCACTTTTTCCTTAAACATGTTAGTAGTCACTTCTGCTATATATAAAACCGTTAGGATGTGTTTGGTTGTCATAATTTTTCATGAAAAATATTAGTTTTCTCCTTGAATTCACACTTTTGTACTATTTGATTGACTTTTTTGGTGGAAAATATTTTTCCACTTTTGATCACGTGACCATATTATTTTTCTTGGGAGGACCTAGGTAATTGATTTTCATGGAATTGGAATTTCACATTTCTTAAAATATCGGATAATTTTTTAACTTAAAAATATAAAAAATTACAAAATACGTACGTGAATCGAGAATTTCTCCTTTTCTTTTTGTTTCTTTTTTTTTTCTAGATTTTTGTTACATGACATTTCTTGTCAATGTTAACAAATATAAAACCTTATGATCATTCAAAACTTCTAATTATAGATTGCTGGAGTCTATAACTTAATTTGTTTTATTTTTATATTCATGCATAAATCATTCACTGAATTTCATGTAATTTCCTTTTTGGTATAAGCTTCTATTTATTAAGTGTATTACTAGTATAATTGCTAAAATCAAAATTATCCAATGAATTATGAGTGGTAAACCGTCTCACGAAACTATGATCGTTAGAAAATCTCATTCTATATATGCTATATCTTTATAACCATCCTCAAACATTCTAATCATATCACCATTGTCCATTAAAAAAATCATACAAGAAGAAAGCTTGACAATTAGTGTTGTACTTGTTCATTAGTTATCTTTTTCTTTACTCATCGTGGTTTGATTTCGTCTAAAAAATAAATATATATTCAACTCAAAATTAGAGCTCGCGTAGCTTTGACAAATAAAAAAATTAGGAAATAAAAAAATATATGGAAAAAAGCACAATTTATATATAAAACTTGATAATAAACTTGATAATTTCTATAAAAAAGGATGATCAAATAACAAAATTAAAAAAAAAAATTGTTTCCACTGAAAATAATAGCTATCAAACACCGAAAGATGGAAAATAACAATTATTTCTATGTGAAAAAGTAGCTCAATTAAACATGCATAATTGACATTTCCGATGAAAATTAATTCTAGGCAATTCAATTACCTATAATTCATTTTTTTTTCCATGCATTTTCCATCCTTACAATGAAATAGTACCTTAGTGTAATACACACGAACTGAAATGTGATGGTATATATTTTGTCCTCGTGCCAATGATATTTAACGTTAAAACTTAAAACAAGAAAACATATATCCCAAAAAGCTGCATGCATGTTATAACCCACAAACGGTTGGTAAAAGCGAACCCGTCTTATCAAATATCACTATAAGCGAAGTTTTATGGTAGAGAAAAACACGAACCTTAAATTAAAAGTTCCTTTAAGAGCTAGGCAACAAAGAGTTGTAACAAAGTGGGATTATTATAATTTTAAGTTGTATTTAAAAGTTTCAACAGGAGATTAAATAGATAAGTCCATGTGCTTTGCCCCTTTTAAAAGTAGTACATTATTGCCTAAAGTTGATTATTTTAATAATCCCATTTAGTTAACATGCCTTGGTTGTCCCCAAGATCATTCTTCTCTTTCTCGTCTAAGTGGCCAACAAGGTACACATGACACAAAATCCATTCACCCTTTCACAAATTATAAAGACCAATAATGGCTGCCAGTAGGGCACAATTCTATATATGTGCAACGGAGGCCTTAATTCTCCTCATATACGCTCTCGTTTAATTTACTTTTGAATACAGCTAAATATGTAAAAGAATAAAAGTGTTCCAAGAACATCAGAATCAGAATTCAACACGAACTGTTGGCTAAAAGAAGCATATTCCAAGATATATATAATGAAATAAAAGCTGTGGCACTAGCTAGGGAAAGCATACACGTGTGTGCGCACCTGCACAGTGTTCATGTAGAGAGAGATGGGGGAGGGAGAGAAAGGGTTTTCTCTTTTGCTAGAATTAAATTGTTTAAGTGTTGGAGATCACAACTTGTCGAGCAATAAAAGAAGGAAAATGATTAAGTAATCCTATAGATTAGTATTAATCACTTTCTTGTGTCACAAATAGGCACCAATATGTAGACCCTTAGCCCATTTACAAACCCTAATAATGACACCACAAACTGAGTGATCACACCATTTTAAAATTTCCCCCTAATTCATTTATAATTTTGGAAACCCTAATGAAAATATTCTCTCTCATAGATGATCAAATAATCCCAAAATTACAATTTGTAAGAAAAAGTTTCTTAACATTCTTTTATAACTTGTCATAATTATTCATCGCATATCAGTGTTCAATATTGTTAATTTAATATACTACATCCGTCCCACAAAGATAGTCCAATTTTCCTTAATTCTTCATATGTCCCAAAATATAGTCTACTTTTCCATTAAAAAAGTAGTTAGAATATCAACTCTCTTTTATGCATCTATATAATGTGTATTGTAATCAAACAAAATAGTATTACTTAAAGTATAATATTTAATAAATGAAAAAAGTATATTGGGGAAATAATATTAAATTTTATATTTCCAATATTATTAATTGCACTTATGTTAATATTTGTGAAAAGTAGAATTGAGCCATCTTTGTGAGACGGAGGTAATACTATAATAGCTTGGGAGTTGAGTTAAAATCAGAAAATTAAAGAACTTTTGTTTTATTACCGAGTAATTCAATTCATGAATGATTGTATGCATTGGTGTCTGTGTAGCTAAAGAAGACATTGAAATGACAAATAAAAACCTATATGATTTTTCTATAATATATATAGATTGCTAATTGCCTACATTATTAATCATGTGTCACGAGGGGGCTTGGTTTGCATCTTTTTGCATTTTTGTTTTAATGGATAAGAATTATGAAAAGATGTAGAATTAATATACCCTTGAATACATACTAGCTGGCTAAATTAAAAGAGTTAACCTGAAAGTGAAAACTTTTACTTCTGAATGCATATATATATATATATATATATATATATGAAAGGAAATGCAAATCAAGATTCTAAGAAAATTGGAGGCAAATAATGGTAATAAATTAATTTTTTTTTCTGTTTCACACTTACATACCGTGTAGTACTATAGATAGATATACCGGAGGAAGTATGGAGGGGGATGCCATAAAGCTTTACTTATACCATCCATATAATTGTGCTCCGTTATATTTACTCATCATTGATGCATCAAATATTCGAATTCTATCTTTTTTCTTATTTCAGAGGGCAAGAAATGCTGATTTTTTAATGCTTCTCTTAAATTCTTTATGATCAAGAAAAAATGAAAGAAAATCTTGCGGGATGACTTGTGAGGCCTGATTTTCATTCCCGGAAAAAAAGGAGACAGTTACACATTCAAAAGCTGTGAAAATTGAGCTTCAAAAAATTATTCACTCTGTGTAATAAAATCCATAAAACCTCTCATAAAGAAAACCCTATGGACGATCTGATAGTCTGAGCATCCAGTAATTGGGCAGTGTGAAATTTAATTCCTGGGAATGGAGAGAAGAACAGAGTACTGAAATTCAATGATTGAGCAAACAGAATGGTTTTGGTTCTTGTAATTTGCTCTTTTGTCCTTTAAGAATACTAAATGGAATCTTAAATCAGAGAACAAAATTTAGGACAGACAGTTTTTAGGAAAAATAGTGAAATATGTTGCCCAACAAGGGAACCTTATATAATTAAAAATAGATTAAAATATGATCCACCTGCCCCCTTTCTTCTGTTTATATACGATGGTCATAATTAACACTTGCACTAAACAATCAAGATCAGATTAATCATCCCTGATCATTCAATAAGATCACAAAACCAAGAATGAAAAGCTCTGGTTCCCCTTGTGGTGCCTGCAAATTCTTGAGAAGAAAATGTGCAAGGGGCTGTGTTTTTGCCCCTTATTTCAGCCATGAACAAGGTGCAGCCCATTTTGCAGCAATCCACAAGGTTTTCGGGGCAAGCAACGTGTCGAAACTGCTCGCTCACCTCCCGGTGAGTGATCGGTGTGAGGCTGCTGTCACGATCTCATATGAAGCTCAGGCTCGTGTTCAAGATCCCATTTATGGTTGTGTTTCACATATTTTTGCCCTACAACAGCAGGTTATTTTTCTCCATACCGTTGAACTTGATAAGTTTAACCTAGTTCTTTTTCTTTTAATTAAGAATCATATGGTTAGGGTTGTTTTCGTATGTTGGTGGGGGAAGAGGGGGGGGTTAGCTTTGGTCCAATAATAATACCTCCTTTATCCACTGGGGAGGGAAAGAAAAAAAAAAAAAAAAGAGGAAAAACAGGACAAGTTATACAGGGAGGACAAGGGAATGGACTTCCTCAAACCCTAATCTTTATTATCAGTTCTCAATTGTTTTAAGAATTTTTTTGGTTTGCTTTTTGCAGGTGGTCAATCTTCAAGCCCAACTAGCTTCCCTCAGAGAACTACAAGCAGCTCAAAGCAATATCATAAATAGCTCCAAAACCGGTAACCCTAACGAGAAATTCTTCTGCAGCACAAATTCATTTTCACAAGATGTTAAAAGCTGGTTCCAGTCCTCCCAAAATCCAGCACTAATAGCCCAATTCAACACAAACTCAAACAGTACTAATTTTGAAAATATGCCATATTACGGAAACAGTTCCATGAATGATCTGAACTCTGCTGGAAATTATGAAAATTCAGGCCCCTTTGAGGAAAATAACTCATTTGGTAGCGTGGATTCACTTGAAATGCAATCGAACAACAGGGAATGGCCGTTTCAAGATGATGGAGATGAACTTCAATCAGTAACCCTCAGATACATTCAGCAATATTAATTCTTGATGAGGAAAAAGGGCTTCATCAATCAATTTTATATTTTTATGTGTGCAAAGTCTCATCAAGAACATGCAACATTTCTGCTGCCACTGGTGAGAGCTGGAAACCCTAGAAATGTTCTTGCTGTCAGAAGCCTGTATTCCACCCTATTATTGCTTGCTTAGAATCTTGTGTAACCTCGAAGATAATTAATTATAATTAGGCAATATATATAGCATACTTTATTAATATAAGTCTGTTTTGGCAATAGATCCCCCCCCCTCCCCGCCCTTTTTGATTTCCTCATGAGGACCTAGCTATTAGTTTCTTCTTATATATATATACACTTATTTTTCATAGGTCCTTATGACTGCGACTGTTTTGGATGACTTATTTTTTATTGACCTTCTAAGCATTCTTAGCCATAAATTCATTTTTTCGAATAGGTTGAATTATGATATTGAACCTAATTAAATAATTAATTAGGTTTGATGACCTGAACTTTCACGGCTATAATTTTGCATTACCTTACTTTTAGAAATGATTTATCGTATCCACCTAAGAGAATTAACATTACTGACACGTACAGAGCCCATTCAAGAATTAAATAGAAAGTTTATGCATGATCATATGTTAAGTTACTAATCCATGGAACTGGTTGTTGTTGTCAGGTAGAGTAATTATGCATGTTTATAATTATAAGTTGTGCCATATATTGGATGAATTAATGAAGTATATATCTGATAAAAATATCTGATAATTGCATCTTAGATTACATTTCATGTCGCTCTTGGGAATTAGCAGACAGTACAGTGAGAAAGGATTCCCTTCCTAGCTAGCCGGCATATGATTCAAGAATAAGCTTTACTTTGTTGTCAGTGATTAGGATTTTACATGAAGTATCTTGTTTTACTTTTTGTTGTGTACTACATTTGGTTTTAGTGTAATTATGCCCCTTTTTTTTTTTTAGTGAAACCTAATGTAATTCTATTCCTGGTTAATTAATACTACTTCCTAGTATCTGTCAATAACCTTGCAAAACTCCCTTTCCCCCCTTCTGTCTGTGTGTTGTGGGTGGTTCCCATTGCTTTGAGCAAGAATTCAGGATAATTAAGAAATCATTTGATCACTAATTAAATCATGCATTGAAAACTGCAGAACAAGATTCTGTTATTTAAGTATATATTTCATCAGAATATATATATATATATATATTTCCTTGAAGTCTGTTCTAGTTTCAAACATATCCTTGAAATGACTTGTCATTATTCATTATTGTTGATGATTAATTTGCAATATCACTTCGACTCAAATCCTCCAACCTGCTAGAGATTTCCCAATTCACTCGATCACCGTCAAAGGGGCTGGTGGCCTGTTGGCAAATATATATATATATAGTATAGCTTCTAGCAGAATAGTTGACAAAATTTCAGTATAGCATAATTACCCGGCAGCAGTTTCTTAAGAAACTTTTGGTACTGAACTGTTGGGTTTAATTTGGATGTTCCTAATTCCAATTGGTAGAGGGTTTTCATAAAATCTCATTTCAGCGTCGAGCTTATAACTAATTATAGATAATAATATATTCGGTTCTTAATACATTGCATTTAGTTGTCTAACTTTATATAAACATGACTATATTAATTTGGTTAAATCTTAACGACGCGTTCGATGAGTTCCTTCTCCGGAGTTGTCTTTCAGCATTTGATGTTATATATGGTTTTTCTTTCTTAACATGTGATGCTAAAGTTTACTTTCTATTTGTGTCTTCTCTTTATTGACCAATTCTTCACCTTTTTGTTGAGCACATCTGGTCATTTCTCCTTTTCATTGAATTCAAATAAAAGCTCAATCACAACTCCTTAAAATATATACTTCAGATAATTCAAAAGGTATGGATAAACTTTCTACAAGAAAATTAACCAAATTACATCAACATTTTAGGGGACTTTTTTCTCTTTAGTTTTTCAATTTTTCTTTTTAGAAGATGTAACTTGATTTGATATTTTCAATGAAAATCTCAGTAAAGAAAACTCAAAGTGACATATCATTTGAAGTATTTATAGTAGGTATTGAAAATATGTTGAACACAAGAAAAATAAACCATTTTTTTAAAATTAAATTCAAAACACAAAATAAAAATAAATTCAAAAGTAAAATTTGAAACACAAATTAAGAGAACGTACAGTTGCCTTCTCAATTTGTTTAATTCTCAAATTAGGTTTGAAATCCCTTTCCAAATAATATTTTTTTTTTAAAAGGCAATTTGCAGCTAGCTTTGCCTCTCTTTTCTCCTGTCCCGAATAATATTATATTTTTATTATGTTAACGCTTAACCACTTATAATAATTTTATGCATAATAATAGTCTTATTAATTAGTTAAATCCGTCGATTGATCCGCTATGGATTAATTTAATTGTCACATATCATCATATCTCAAAATTTTGAAAAATCATATTTGTGACACTTCAACTATAAGTGATAAGTTTAAGAAATAAAAACACATAAGATGCTGAAAATTAGTTGTTTGATTTGAACAAGAGTGGAGTTTGATTAAGTAGATAAAGTATGAAATTCAAGTGGCTGAGTGCACCAAATACAGGGAACATTTTGTCTAATCGTTTGAGTACACACTATTAAAAATTAATCAGATATTACATTTGTATTTATATATTAGGTAGACATACTAATTACTTCAACATAAACCAACTGGGGCCCTCTGATATATACTAACTAATTAATCACTAATCCCAAGCTTGTGTTTGATTCCAAAACAATAATTATGAGACATGGAGTTTTGGTTCATAATTGATTGATATGGCGCTAGTTAATGTACGGCCGTTTATAATTTTAATAATTGTCGATAGAGAAAAGTCCAAATTATTCGAAATATCACCAATGTATGTACCTAATCTATCATTTAAGAGTTCCTTTAAATGAGACGGTTCAACATGAACTGATTCTGGGACTCTTACAAGGACATTCAGTAAAAAGAGCACAAGATCCTGTGACTCATTTAATTATATAATCTCTTCCAAACATGTATAACGCCGTGATTAATGAGAAAACTTCACAGGGCCACAAGGAGTGAAATACTTCATGAAAATAAGCCAAAATGACGTACATGAGCATCAAGGTAGCAATTCAAGCTGTACGGAATCTTGGAGACACTGTAAAGCAAAATGATCAGATCTAAATACAATATGCTGAGGCAGCGAAGGACTTGATCCATTGATAGATGTTCATATATCTCAATACAGTTATGGTTTATGTAACAAAGAAAACAAGTCGTTTACATGACCAGTATTCCTTGCAAGCCCTCGTAAAACCTAGCTTACAGACATTTGGGTAAACATACTGAAGAATGTTCGTCTGCTACTTGCTCAAAGTTCTATCGTGTTTCATTCAATTCAATTAAAAAAACTTAATGCATTCCGTCCGTGATTATGATAGATGTCTCGGGCTGTGATTTCCAAATAATAACAGAGGCAAAATTGCTTAAGAGGCCAGCTGTGATTGAGGCACCTGCATGAAGAGGTACTGCACAATAGCAGATAGTCAGTCGTCCTTCCAGGAAAATATATTAATAACTCGATCTCCAGATTTCTACATCGTATAGATTTACCTCAAAAGATTTTCCTGATTTCTCGAAATCAAGCATACTAAGAGCAACTTCACAGCTTTGTGCAACAATTGGCTCAGGATCCTTGGCAAATTGCTCAAGCAGATTGATACATTGGTCGAGATCGGCAAAATGCAGAATATGCATGAAACAGGGAGTAGTGGCATGTGAAAAATGAAAAATATATATTGCACTAAAATGTCTATTAACAAATTTGTGTTTGAAGGCACAAGTGAACATGTAGGACTGCTAAAAAATATACATTCCAGGGTAGTAAGTCTTCAATGCATTTGCTAGTGTACACCTGTTCACATCTCTTTTGCACCGTTATAGTTAGATTTCATGTGCACAATGAACTATTCTAAATACACATCTTTTATCTTATTAGGAGAATGTTAAGTACAAACCCCTGAATCTTTTAACAGAAGCAAATAATATAAACCTTTGAGAAATTATTAATTTTTACATAAAAAAAATGAAGCAAACAGATAAATTCCTTAACTCCCTTAAATTTGTCATATCACCTTTTATGTTTCTTTTTAATGATGAATGTTAATTGTAATTAGTGTGCTCTTCCGATCTTAATAAACTTTAGAAGCCTCTATCCCATTTGTGATAAGAGAAAAATGCTCTGCCTTTATGACAGTCTCCATCTGCATAAATAATTATTCCATTCTAGTGAATAACGTTACTCTATCATGACGGGATTCTTAAATGGCACCAGCTCAACTAACACGAGCTTGAAAAAGGCAGAAAAATGGTTTACAGTTCTATTACTCTCTCCCATACCGAGATCAAGATTGCCCTCTACTTTTTTTCGCTTGTATAATTCAAACAATTCATATACTTCTGTCTTGTGATCAATCTGCATAACTTTATATTACACTATCAAGGACAACCAGCAAGAATGCCATAGGGGGAAGGCCGATGCCAAACTGCCAAACCTGCAATAGACCCAAGGGCTTCAGCAGCTTCATGTCTAACCATTGGCTGTTCATTAGAATCCCTTAGAATCCGGGAAAGAGCCTCAGAAGCTTTTTTGTTCTGCAACTGGCCCAAGACATAAGCAACCTGGGGACCGAGCCAATAAAAAATTTACATACTAGTATTAAGAGAATTAGCTCCTTAGGTACTAACGAGAGTACCTGCTGAAAACAAAATTTAATTGTTCATGGTCACCTCTAACATTGTATCACTACTTATTGGGTTTGCCCTTCTACTTCTGTGTAGGGTCAGCACACCATTTTATTATTACAAATAACCATATCAACAAATTCGGCCTACTGATTATTCTTTTTGGCAGGTAAATCATCAATTTCTCATCAAGAAGAGGGAATTTACATAATGCAGTGCAGGTATGTATTAATAAGACATGCAGTGATTAGAGGAGGCTTAAGCAAGAATAGATGCAGAGCCCCACCCCTCACCATAGTTGAAAAGATGAGGGCTCCATCAATTTGCATTTATGTAAACCTAATAACTTCCGCCAAGTTTTTCATAATTAAAAAACATATTAGCACCCCAAAAATATGCCACATTTGAAGCAACTGTTTCAAGATATTGATATCGATAAAATGCTAATTTCAATATTTCGTTCAGACAAGGCTTTAATAACCATAAAAATTAAGATGTTGTTCTTGGGAGCTTTATGTTAAAGAGTTATAGATTTATGGGAGAATGTGTGGTGGCAATGTAAAGAGAGATTATTGGGAAGTGTGAAAAATTGTTTTTATGGAGAATGTGGGGTTGGTATTGATTTGATAATTTTTTTGGTTTTGATAAAGCTCCAAAGAACAAGCTTCAAGCAATTTATACCATAAATGATAAATCCCTGTATATAGGTAGAAAAATGACAAAGGACCTCATGCCGGAGAAGAGCACTATTTGCACCTAGGGATTCAATGATAGCAGAGATAGCTTCCTCTCCTCCAAGGTTACGAAGTGCAAATAATGCAGCATAACGCTCATACATGCTGCTACAATCATTCAATAGAACTTCCCTGAAAAGCGAAGATAGATTTTAAAATAAATAAATAAATAAGGCAATTAGGAAAAGAAAATGGGAAGATGGGCTTGTTAGGCTATCTCTAATCCTGTGCTAAAATGGAGTAAATCTCCATTTTAGCACACAAAAAGGGCTCAGCGCACGGTAAAATGGCAACAGCTACAGTGGTGCGCCATACTATAGCTGCCTGCAAATGAAATGGCATTTCCGTCTTTATACTTTATTTTTTTTTATTTTTTATTTGTTTTTTATACATAGATTTTTTTTTTTAATTTTTTTTAATATAGATTATTTTTCCACGTCTTGTATTTGAATTTCATTTTTTTCCTTTTATTCACTTGTGTTGGTTTCGTCGTTTTAATCTAATATTATTTTTAGGCTCTTTAATTGCACTCAGTTGTTCATACGGTATGTAATTATTTAAATTTATTTTACCTAATTCAGTTCTTGTGAACGTACTAAATTGTAAGAAAATGAAGAAATTAATTTGCAAGATCACCAGCATTGTTTGAATGCAATTTGTATAAATATTTCTTTAATCACGTCCGGATTACTAATATTGTGCATAATTATTTTTTTTTTGAGAATATGTTAATGGTTGAATATTAAAGAAAAGTATAAAAAAATGTTATAGAGAAGATACAGAGTTTGTGGGTTGGAGAAGTGTTTTAAAATAGAGTATGTTGTATTGTATTTTACAGTACATATGCTGTAAAATAGAGTACTAGGGTTGGAGATGGGCCTCATCAGCTATATTAGAGACTGCAAACCTCAATTCAGGCACAGAAGAACTAGAAGCAGGGGCAGCAGGGTCAACTGACAAGAAACGACGCTCTTCCGATGATTTTGACTGAGAAGTGTTCTTCAGCTCTTCAATCCGACTCAAAGCTAGTTCACATGTTTCTCGGACTTCTTGAGCCGGATCCAAAGCCAAACTATTCTTCAAAAGGGGAATGTTACCTTCTAAACCAATTGCACCAAGGGCTTCGGCAGCCTGTCAATGTGGGAGCGCATCAAAGTAAGCAAAAATCTTTTTTAAGAAAGGAACATGTTTTGACACTGAAATATGATTTTTCCAAATCCAAAAGCATTATACCTCGTGGCGAACAATGGGATGCAAGGAAAGATCATTTAGAGCAGCTTCTAAAGCAGGTATAGCATCAGAATCTTGCATCTGACCCAATGCAAATGCAGCCTCGTGTGCCAGCAGGTTCGAAGCATCCCTTGTTGCTGAAGAAAAAGTACTATAAATGCTAACATCATTCTGATGATATTTACCTCAATAATACTGTAGTTGAAGTAGCAATATTGCTGCTACACTTCACAACTTACAAGATGCGAAAGCTAAAGAAACTATGACATATTTTGAAAAGAATATCCAAATAACAATAATGCAACGATTTAGATGAACGTGAATAAAACAAACTAGAAATTTCACTGCAGCAGCAACTGTAAAACTCACCAAGCAGGATGAGAAGGGCTCAGGAAAATGCAGAAAATAACCAAAATTTTGAGTTTATCCATGCATATATCCGACACAAAATTAGATAATCGATTCAGAGTGCAATTATATACATTTAGCCCAAATGAAATAACTACATAGATAAATAGACAAGCTTGTATTTTGTACCTTGGATGAGTGCATTCCGAGGTGCAGGCCCACGGAGGTTGCGAAGAGAAAAGAGGGCCCTGAATCGCTCTGAAATTGGTTGGCTTTGATCCAACAATCGATCGCATAGGAATTTCTCTGTCTCCACAGAAACTTGGAACGAACTTCCAGAATCAGTAGAATCCATCAGGAGAAGAAATGGAATGAGAATGGAATGTCAATTACCAAAACCCTAGCTCCCTCCAATTTTTTAGTGAGCCAGGGCTTTAGTTCGCCTAATTTCGACGCCAAATTCTTCCGTTCCAAAGTGGTAGCACACAGGCTATTGGTCCCCCATTTTTAGCCAAGTGTCATTTTGCTCCAAGTTTTATTTTTTTTATATTCATCCTCGCAGTTTCAATTTAATTTTAATTAGGGATGGTATTAAAGTAGGGAATCTCCCACCAACAAAAAAAAAAGGAAAAAAATAGAAAAGGAAAAAAATAGAAAAGGAAAAAGAAGAAAAAGAATCTAAAATTTTATTTTTATTTGTTTATCTACATTCATCCTCAAATTTTAAATTTTATTTTAATTATAGATATATGAAATTGAACTCCCCCTAAAAAAAATCTTAAAATAATAATAAAAGTAGAAAAAAAGTTTCATTAGAAATTAATATAAGTTTTAACAGTTGTACTAACCATAAAACATACTTAGATCACTACTTATAAACGAGTGTAGAAAAAATTTACTATACTAGGGAATCAATTTCATATACATCTTTATTCACAATAAATATCTTCGTTACAAATTTCTATATATTTTATAAAATAAGGACCTTAAAAATAATTAGACTAAAAGAACTTTTTTCTGTGCGTACAAAAAAAAAAAACTATATTGTTAGTTATCACTTACCGATATGCAAAATTCTTTACTTCTTTAGTTGAATATTGTGCATCCAACACTTCTTTCTCAAACTTTACAACTGACTGTCACTTTGAAAAAGTACCATATTAGATGAAATAGTCATTAAAGATCCAAGATATAACTAACTATCAGACTTAGTAACATGCAATATAAAAGTTAGAAACTACTTTGTAATAGGTGGTAAAGGTTCAGGACTAAATATTCAAATTCGCTTAAAACTAATACCATTAAGATTGGACTCGTGTCTCGGGACTGTACAGATGAGTAACTTTGAGTGTACGTCTACCCGGCGTGGCAATCGTAACGCTCTCCCTTGGTTTCTTCAGATCTGAATATTTTCAATCACAAGAGTTACAATTCAGTTTTCTCCTTTCGCAATTATCAAATCAACTATTTATTTGTTGATTCATTGTACAATCCGGGCACTTGAGAATTTTGATATAAACTTGAGCAATTCTCTTGTTGATTGACGCGGGTTCTGAATTTTTCTCGTCTGGTGTGTGCAGAATTAAGATTAGTGTGAGTGGCCGAATCTTCAGAGAGGTATCTGCCGATAATCCGATCGCCTGGACATGAATCCCATAAGGTCTTTTGGTTTTGTGTCCCTTTTGTTCTTCAATTGCGGTGGCTTTTGCTCTAATTGTTGAATTATATTTGCTTAATAAATACTGAAAATTAAACACCTTTTATATTAAGAACCTAGAATTTTCTCCTTCTATTTTATTACTTGCATTCGTAGTAACTGCTTTTAGAGAGCTGTAAAGGTTAGTTTGTTGAGCTGCCACTTTGTCTACCTTGTGCGGCTTGGAAAAATTCAACTTCTCGGTTTCTGGTGGCTATTTATGGGGATGAATTTTGTTCTGAAAGAAATTAGAATTGAGAAAGCTTTTGCTTGACGGTCTCAATGCTTGTTGGGTCACTCAATTCTTGATGCAAGTAGTCGGACTTTAAACTAGAAGTAACTATCTTGTGAAATGGCATTAGATCATTAAGAGTTAATGCTACATTCTCCTGAGTTACACCAGCTGTTATTGTCCTTGGCTATCTTGCTTGTTTAATTGAGGAAGCATAACATCCCCATTTTGCTATTAACATCCAATTTTATTTTTACACATGAAAATTTATTTTCAACTTTTTCTTTTCCTTTCACCGGGCCAACTATTTTACCTGACGTTATTTTGTATTTACTTACTGCTTGTTTTCTGATTTAGTTACATCTTAGTATGTAATTTCAACCAAAGCTTACCTTTATGGCTCCATGGCCGGCAGCCATGGAGAATATGAGTGAACTTGATGATAGTTATAATTCTATTGCTTAAATGAAAAGAAATAAAGACTTCCTAGGCTTGAAAACCTAGATTTCTGGATTGTAGTTCACAAAAAACCAGAAACATTTGCAAGGTGTTGTGGTATGGTACTGGCAATGTTTCTTAAAAATTCCTGCTGGCTTTTGGAGGTAGAACTTTACCCCCCCGGGGCCCGCTATTCAAGCCTGTTTAGAGATGCGTACCCGAATTGTATAGGAGACCGAAGTGAGACTATTTCTACAGTGACTCTTTCACTTAACCACCAAGACAATTGGTATTTATTTTCGACTTGCTAGGTGGTCAATATTTTATGGACAACACGTTTCCTTGGGTTCAGAAAGTATAAATTGAACCTTGTTGTATGACATATGGTGCGACTACCTTGGTCAACTTGACTTGAAGGAAGTAGTAGTTGAGTTTTACTGAAAAGAATATATTTCTCATTATAAAACCAATGTATTATTCTATTTGACAGACAATTTCAGTTGATATTTTCAAGGAAATATAGGGAATTTCTTAAATGCAAATCCTATATATATATCTGAGATCCCTAGCTGTAGCAACTATAATCTTGATTTACTAGGTGTAACGCATTAGCCCTTGTACTGTTTTATTTATGAACATATGCAGGTGACGTTTATCATTGTTACATCTTTTAGTATCTGGCTGATGTAGCATTCCCGATTATTGTTGAACACAGGGAGCGTAATGCTAGAACTGCTTTGTTTGATGGTATTGAGGAAGGTGGCATAAGGGCGTCATCCTCATATTCTTCTCATGAAATTGATGAGCAGGAGAATGACAGGGCAGTTGATGGATTGCATGACCGGGTTAATCTGCTGAAAAGAGTAAGTTTGTCTTTCCCAGAGTTGGAGCATCTACAAGAGATTCTTCATTTGGAAGATGCTCTTTACTTTGAAGGGCTATTTCTCAAAAATTGGCTCCAACAAGCTCTTTATTTTAGCTTTTAAATTTAGGGGTGGGTTTTGACTCTCGAAATTTGGAGAGCCAAAACCACTCTCTATTTCATTTTGTATCAACTGCATTTAATGAATTCACACTTAATATTTATTTATTTTGTTTTTGCAATTTTGAAGATCAATTGTGAAACCAAATAACTATTTGTATGCAAATATGAGTGAATTGGGGGAGGTAAAAATTTCACTCTTTAAATTTAAAGACGCTCTTTAAATATAAAGAGCCTCTTGGAGGTGCTCTTACGGTTAACTTGCCACTTTGTTTGACTGGTTGTGCCTGTTACATTTATTCTCAAGTAACCCATAGGCATGTAGCTTTTTTTTTGTCTGTTATTATCATCCACTAACTGGTTGTTGAATTTTCTGTATTGAGTCGAAACTCATTAACTGTTTCTTTTAGAGGGAAGTTTAGGAACATATACATAGATTATTTTAGAAGATTTGGAAATTTGGATGGGAATGAGAATGAAAGACAGTATGTGAGCTTTTCTTTAATGTGTGGATGTTGCATTGAATGTTCCTGTATTGGTAGGGGTTGAGGTATAGTGGTTGATCACTTTAACGATTTGTTTATGAGGAAAGTTGAAAGGAAAGAAAAGGAGTTCTGTTAGGTTTATAAAATAGGTTGATGGAGAGTGTGGGCTAAACCGTACTCCAAAGATCTGTCTGAACTGCTTTATGATTCCTCTTAATGCACCTGATACCTGCACTTGTTATCAAGAAAATGTGTCAAACTTGTAGCTTCAAAAGAACTTAACGGTGGTCTGATATAATTCAGATTTTCTCTTAGTTTTTGAGAACTAAAACTTTAGTTTGTATGCCCTGTGTGTTTTAAGTTTTATTTGATGATTCCGAGCATGAATTATGATTTTTGTTAGATTTATTTTAAGTGGAATTGCCTTATTTGAGTCCTAATTGTGCTCTGCATCAACAGTTGTCAGGTGATATACATGAGGAAGTTGAGGGTCATAATCGAATGTTGGACCGAATGGTGTGTATAATATTGTAAAATATCCGTCATACCCTCTATTATTTTTAGTATTAGTGTCATTATCTAATTCCTTTCCCAACTTCTTGCCTTTAGGGCAATGACATGGATAGCTCAAGAGGGGTCCTGTCTGGAACCATGGATAAATTCAAGACGGTAAGTTATGGTCCGTATTCCTTTTTGTGCCACCTTATCTTTTGCTTTGATGTTTACTTTGCTGCAAATAACTTTTTGCTGCAGGTGTTCGAGACCAAATCAAGCCGAAGGATGTTTACGCTTGTGGCATCATTTGTTGTTATTTTCTTTGTCGTTTACTATCTGATTGGGTAAGTGGTTACAATAATTACTCATATAGATATGTTATGCGCTATGTGCTTTATTACTGCATCAATGTTGTCACATGGCTGGGGAATGTCATAGCCTAGTGGTCTTGGCGAAAATGTTTTGATGCAGCAATCGCACTAGAATTTTTGGGGTGGGCTAAAATTGAGAGATTTTGATACATCCTTGACATCTACATATTTATCATCACAATCTATATGTTGCTGGTATTAATATGGCTTTACTGATTACCTCAAATATGCAGCAAGTAAAAGAAAAGGGAGAAGCATGAGAGAGAACCGTTTGCAGCAAGGACTGATGGATTTGTTCTCAGAACAGTTTCTCTGCAAGTGCCATTGAATAATTTCAGTGCAACTGGTCCAAACTTCTCCGATGTGTCATCTCCTTGTGTCTCTGTGTATATGTGGATGTGGTGTTATAAATTCCTCGTGGTCTTTCAAACAGCAGAAACTCTGTGTACATTCTCAAATTCTGGCACTAAATTACTTCTCGTGAAGTATGCTGTATGGAAAAAAAATGTATGGAGTTTATATGTGTTTCCAAGGGTGGTAAAGACTCTAGCAAGCATTTAAAATGCAAACGGGCAACTCCTATACATATAAAAATACGGTGATATACAAAATCATGGTAACCCAAAAGTTCTGAAAATAAGGTTTCGAGTGTGGGGGGTCATGGTTTCCTTTATGAAGGGGTTGTTGTATTAGCTTGCCTTGTTCTGTTGTTTTATGCGTTGCTTGGAATGTTTGTTGGAGGTCTTCTATATTTATTTATCTATGAAAATTAAAATAGATGATCTTTTGAGCCGTACAAAATTGATAAGGTCCAAGTGTCATGGCTTTGAAATTTCTTTCTTGCGGGTCCAAAAATAGGCGAGAAAGATGGTGACAGAAAGTGAAGGCAACATAAAAATATGAATTAAAGAAAGAAGGAAAATCAGTCCAAAGGAAAAAGAAGAACGAGAAGATTGCACCAGCCGGGAATCGAACCCGGGTCTGTACCGTGGCAGGGTACTATTCTACCACTAGACCACTGGTGCTTTTACATTAGATAAAAAAAAAAAAAGAAAAATAATCGGGCATCCCTTATTGAAATTTACTTAGAAACTTACTCAAACTCTGGCTAAGGAGCTTGATCAAGTATGTAGCAAGCACTATATGTTATCAAGCTCCTTAGCCAGAACTTGATCAGGTTTTGTAGCGAGACTGCCCTTATCTAGCCTATTAGTAACATAAAAATTGTGCCGGAAACATCTGTTCATTACTTATTTATAATTCATTGAACTTAGTACACGCTTAAAGATCTATATCAAGAATCAAATTAAAGTCATCTTACACTTTCTTTTGGTGAAATTACTCAACATAAAACAATTATTAATTTACGTGTGTAACAAAAAAGACTTGTAGCTTATGTGATTAAATATGATGTGTTGAAAATCAGAATATACCAATACACGTGTTAGTTTTGTCTACATTTTTGTATGTCTTTTTGTCCAAATGGCACAACTTGCAGGGTCGTAGCCAAGGGGACCCAAATTTTTTTTAAAAAAAAATTGTAATAAATTATTTTAAAAAATGAAAATTTATATAAATAGTTTAACTGTGCACTTCATGGCCCAACTCTACAATGTCAGTTGGCTACGCCACTGACGCGTTGTTTACATATAAAATGCATGCTAAAGTTCAAGAAGCAGGCCACATGGCTAGAAATTTTTTAAGAAAAACATTATCAATACAATGCATTAAATATTTGAATAATTCTAATTGGACAGAGTTAGTGACAAAAGGTTTGACAAAATTGACATGTTGCTTGTATGATTGGTGTTGATGTAAAAATGATGTGATGTGTTGAAAAATAGGATCGTGCCATGTGGCAGTTTTAATTGTTAGATTTTTTGTAAGCCACTTTGCCTATGAAGCATAACTCTAAATATTTTCAAAAGCAAACTGAAATTTAATCTGACTAACTATTAGATAAAGTGTTATTGTATAGAAACTACTACTAGCAAGCTTTTCCATATCTTGATTTCGACTTGTGTGATCAATAGATATATCGTGCATGTTCATTTTTATTTATTCGATTTAGGATGTTACAATGCCGCTTGCACTGTTCTGAATTTATATTACTTTGAGAGGAACCAATAAACATACATATAGAACTGACAAACTAGAAACCACAAAATTGATGCATTATTTAGAACCCTAATTACAATAATTAACTAATAATGATATGGATTCTTAATGTCTCATTTCTCAATTTTCGCAAACCTCAACTAATTAAACAATGATGACAAATTAAAGATATATATACCGTTCTAAAAGTTCGTTTAGGTTACTATTTGGAGTTAGTGTGTGAGTCTATATATATATATATATATATAGACACACACATACACACACTAATTAAATCCATACAAAAACATGCAATAATATTGATATATTTACTTTCCACTTCTCACAGAAGTTCTGATTATAGTTAGAGTCGTCAACTTGATAAAGACCATTTATCTTAGGCTAATTGTAACACTAGAGCAATTCCACCAAGACATTCTTATCTGATATAAATAAGTGACATATTTTTGGCTATTTTGGATTGGTTGTATATATGCAAGCAGTGAATTTCATGGCCCACAAATCACCATTACATGATGACTAACTAAGCTTTTCACACATTCATATCAGATAAAAATGTCTCTCTATAATTATTGTTGACAATATTAGTTATAGCATTCAAACATTTTATTCATCATCAAGCAAATCACCCACACTTTCTTTTCTGTTGAGAAGAAATAAGAAGTGTAATCACAACCATATGAGGAGTTCCCTCTCCTACATGGCCCTAAAAAAAGCACTTACATGTCATTACTACATAAAAAAATCTTTCTTCCTTCATACTACTGTTCCTTAATCTCCTTCCACCGTTCTCCCACCATCAATCCTCTCGGCACTGTACCCTGTTGTCCAATCCCAGCACAAAAGCGGTATACTATATATATATAGTTTAATTAACTTCCAAATCTCTCATAACTTGGACTTGAAATCCAAATATATACTGATGGACATTTACATTTATAACCCTTTACAAAAGCACGTGTACATATATAACTCCAAGATTACCCGCGCATATAAAGATCAATAATAAACATACACACAAGCAAATCATGAAAGAGATATATATATATATATATATATGGATGCCTCTAGCTAATATTTCTGTGTCAATTAAGTGGCTTGCTTCAAATATGAAAGAACCCTGCCAAATCTCCTAATAATGCATTGTTCAAATACACATCAGGAAAGCGCACCCCTCCCACACACACACATTACTATGATAAATTATATATATTCCTTTTTACTATAGTCGAATTGATCAAGGCTAATTAGTTTTAAATATTAAACCGACCATATAAAGATTTGCTGAAGGTGCAAATGCTGTGAGATAGTTCTTTTGGCTAATAAAAGAGATCAAGACATATATATATAGAACCATTTATTCAAATTTTTCTCAAGCAACAACCAAGAATGACAACGTCATAAATTAATTAAATTTATTGCCTTTTATATATTTCGAATGTAAAACACCCAATCAAGTGAAAATTGATATTACCCTGAACTAAAAATCAGATTGTTATTTTGATCCACAAAAAGAAGTTGGATGGAAAGTAGAATCTTAGAAGAAAAGCTAGCTAAAATTGCCCGGTCAACCACAGAAAGCCAAGACGGCAAGAAGTTGTCACGACTAGAACTGAGAGAATTAAAGAACCCTAATTAATGATAAATCCAGTTAGGGTTAAATATTAAGCTGAAAACAAAACATGGCTACAGCAAGAAACCATAAAATTCCCACTATACAGTAGCCTCTTAATTTCTTCGTTGATCATCACTACAGATTAAGTCATGAATAGATTAAGTCATGAATTCTTGAACACAAGTAACCATTTTACATAAACAAATATAGTAGCTAGTCACTACCTGAGACCCATCAATGACAACGAGGGTACCAGCTACTAGAAGTTGAGAAATCTTATCCGAGTCGAAGCTCCAAATCCAGTTCGTCTTCTTGACTTATGACCTGTTTCTTCTCCAAATTTTCCATAACTGAGGGCACAAATTCTAAGCTCAAGTTCATGCGCCAATCATCCGCGAATTGATTGGCCCTTGGTGGATCAAGATCATCATGAGAACTCTGTTGACAAAAGGGTCTAGCACTAGAGGTGGATGCTGGAAAATATGTTCTGTAACTCAGTGGTGCCTGATCTTGAGATGCAATATATTGTACTGGTTGATAATGATTTGAATGTATCTGATGATGAAAACTTGGAACTGAGTAACTACTTTCTTGATCATGCCTAATGGAATTGGTAATCGAAGAAGAAGATGTTGGTTTATTCCTTGCTCTATCTTTTCTGTGGATATTCATGTGGCCACCCAAAGCCTGAGCAGTATTGAATCCCCTCTTGCAAAATACGCACTCATACAACCGTCCTATGCCTAGATCAATGATCTTCTCTTGCTCAGCCTCCTCAACTTCTTCAGTACTCGAGTTTATCAATTCTTCTTGATGATTCGACCCCATGGAAAATCCCTCTTTCAAGAAGGGGCAAGATTATATGTGTAGTTTTCTTGATCGAAATATATAAAGAATTAAAGAGAAAAGCTCGAGGATTATATTGATGTAGATTTATACAAAAGACAATTTAAAAGCATAGCAATTTGGATTTGAATTCAGTTTGAAGATGTATGGAAAGAAGACATTTGGGGCCAGAGATTTTGATTTTAGTTGATAGATTTATTCCCCTACAGGCCGGCTCATAGATCCTTAATTATTTTCTTTTTCTTCATATAAAAGTCCAAAGGTTAACTACTTGTCCTATGTATGGGCAAGATTATTACTTTGTTGCCCTAAACCCATCTTTTTAATTTCCTGATCAAGTATGCCATATACATTATATAGTTTTATATAGCTAAATTTTCGTACTTGTCACGGTTTCTCAAAATGATGACTATCTAATTATACCGTCGAGAAGAAATATCACATATAGAAAATGACTTATAAACGAAATTAAAGAGTTGTGGTTTGAGTTATTTTATTGATTGGGTAAAATCTAGGAAGTTTCCTGCATGGAATGAAAAAAATATTCAGGTTTTGTAGTTAGTACTTGTCTTTTTATATCATGCAAGACTTAATTTATTTGAATATATATACATCTTAATGTGATCACAATCAGCATCAGTTTATTTAAATTTAATTAATTTATTACTTTAATTGTGATGGATTGATAATAATAATAAGAATAATTGACATTAATTATGATGAGCTAAGGTGTAATCTCAGATGCATCAAAATCAAATAATATAAATAAATTCATATTGTCTGAATCTTATTTTTGGGATAACATTTGATGAAAATCCCCTTTCACCTTCTCTTGTAAGTTTGCTTGATAATGTTTTATAAGAGCCATTAGAAAAGTAGTAACGTCTGCTTTGAGGTGACGCGAGAATAATTTCTATGTCTTTATGCGTGCCATGTACGTATAATACATGGAACCTATTAGTCGGTGACAACTAAGGATATATCGTTGATTCTTTTTATAATATATATATCTTTCTCGCTCGTCCAGATTATATTTTCTAGAGGAATGCCATTCTTTATTAGTATTATAATATTAAGCTTCAAACTTCAATCACGGGGAAGATCCATCGATTTTGTGAAATGAAGACTAGGAATGTATGGCACACAAAATACTTTGTACTAGTAATTAATTAACTGTAGCAGAACTTATATCATACAATGATCAATTATATATACTATATATATTGGCTGTCTTCTGGAGGTCGATAACCGAGTTTTCTAATTGTGACTTCAATAGAAGTTCTCTCGCTGTGTTGAATTTTAGTTTAAACGTCATTCATTCTCATCACCACCCCCCCCACAAAAAAAAAAAAAAGAAAGAAAGGAGAGAAACTTGCATGTATGACATGCAAAATTCTTCATGTTTTTCTAAATATATCTGACATTCTTTTTTATCTTGGCATAATATTAATTACGTTTTCTTAGACGTGAAATGCTCATTAATGAGAAAAAGTCTTTCCAACATAATTAGTGTAGCCGCTTTTTTGCTTAATTACAATTAATAATACTTTGGCTCCGTCAAATCAAAATGGCCTCATATATATATATATATATATATATATATATATTTGAATACTTAAATAGGGTTCCTTTCAATAATAATAATAATAATAATAATAATAATAATAATAATAGGGGAATACATAATATTTCTCTCTCTCGCTCTCTCTCTCTTGCAGGCCAGAATAGTATTTTTAAGTGCAAGTTAATTTTTAGTCTTAATTAATACTGAAAATATTTTGATTTTAGCACTTGGAATATAATGCAGTTTGAAGGGATCCAGTCTTCTAGAGAAAGTTAACTAATGCCAACAGTCGTATTAGTTGATTTCTATAGAGTTAGATCGGGCTCCGTATAAATAAAGTCTAACTGTCAATAGAAAACAGTCACATTGAGCTCAATAGAAAAAGTGATATATTCTCAAGTATATACGCATCAGTGTGGTGTCTGGCCTATACTTTTCACCACATGAGTTTTGAACCTGTCGATAAAATGGGGTCAACACACAAGTCAAACATGCAAAGTTTTCAAAGTTTCCTTGACTTGGGGGGAAGACAAAAAGGGTTTGAAGTAGTTAGCAAATAGTATGTATAAGCAGACAAATAAGCAATTCATTATTAGTAAATAATGTAATCAAATAATTAAGGGATGAAAAGTGAATGCTTTGTGATGTCAGAAAATTAAAGGGTTTTAAAAATATATGGATTAATTGGTCTTTTTCAAGAAAAGAGACAATCACAAGATTGCAATTGAATTCGAATTCTAATCAATATAGCAACATAATTACCACTCATTTATACCAAATCATCTGTCTCATATATATATATATATATACATATACATATATACACATATGATGACAAATGTAAAATATTGTTCAAGCCCCAAATACATTTTTTTTTTAAATAAAACATCAATAAAAATAAATATGGCTTTTTCAGGAATATAGAAGGTAGAATTTTTGGGATTTTTGTCATGATATTATTAATGCAAATCCAATATGAGACACGATTTTTTTTTTTTTTGGGAGTACAAATCGGGAGATTAATTATAGGGGTGGGAAGGTTACTCGATCACATATCAGATATACTGGTAATAAGGTGTTTTACCCACAAGGACAAATCCTTTCGTCAAACATATGCAAGATAATTATAAAAATAACATGTGTAATTTGGCCAATTTAACCTAGAGAACATGTGATTAAACATATATATCTATATATATTGAAAGAATTAGAAAATAGTCGATTTGGCAGTGGATTGTTGTCTATATAGCTAGTAAATGAATTAACAAAGAGTCCTTAATTTGAAAGGAACAATGATCTTTTATTAAGAAAAACAAAAATTAGAGGAAAGAATTGTCCAAAATTGACCCAACTAGACGTCTAATCCTGTCAAACGCACGCACGACGGTTAATAATTAAACAACACACATGTGATTGTCCCACATATAACTTGTGTAATTATCTCCCGCCAAACGTCTGACGGGATTAGAGCCCCAAAAAAAAATAATAATAATAATAACCCGGCTTCTCCGTGACCAACCACCCAGGTCAAGTCTGGGAGACCTAGATTAACAATATGAAAAAAATATATTTATATATATATTTTTTTTTTCTCTATTAGCAAATTATTATATATATATATATATGGTACTGAAGATAAACATATATGTAATTAAATTAAAAGTGGGCCAAAATAAGAAAAAGAAGAGCAAGCCATATTTAGAAATTTAAATGGGTTCAAACTTGCAAAATGGTTGAGCCTTGTTTTGGGCTAATTTGATCAATTCTCCAAAGAGTTCGTGTAATAAATTCTGTATTCATATTGATAGACTTTTTGAGTCATCTTTGGATGTTTTTCATTCTCTCTTTGATGGGGTCAATTATATATATATATATATGAATATTCGAAACCTGTCGACTATACAAACTCTTTTTTATTGCATTTGTAATTATGTTCGAAAACATACCATACCATTAATATATATATATATACACACATACATACATACATATATAGCATAGCAATATTGTTATTTAATAGATGGAGGTGACGTTTGCCAACACTTTCTTCCCTTTATCCCATGCCGACGCCTTTGCCCCCTTTTCTTTCACTAAAACATACCCTTATTCCCCTTCTCACCCTCCCCAAAACACACCCATTTTGGGCTTCAAGTTTTCACCTATGGTGGGGCCCCTCCACACAGTTTGTTTACATATATCTGTCTACTAGTTTTATTATTGTCATATAATATATCAAGTGCTCTTGCACTAAAAACGATATGTCAAAGTTGTGGGATCGATGTAAAGATACATCGATGCATGCGTATTTCACCTTCCAAACTGGAAGGAAGAATTCCCTGGTCATGTTCGTCCGCCATGGCTTTTTAAGGAAGTCTTTACTTGGGATTCTGATATCGAATAGTTGATCATATACTATATGACTAGCTAGTAGCTACAACTTGTGAATTATAGGTGCTTCAATTTTACGAGCTAAAGTAACATTCCTTAAGAACAACCGAACTAAAAAGTGAATATTTGCCTCACATTTTAGCCTCAGCCAATTATGAACCCTAATTCCATTTTCAATGGCCAAATATCTGTTTCTATAAAGGGAAAGGCCATCATAACACTGAGACCCAGAAATTCATTGGGAACATGCAAATGGAACAGATATGCTGAAATATCCCTTCCATATGCACAGACCAAAATACCATTGAAAGCGTGACAATCCAAAAATTACTACATCAGTACAAGGACTACCAGTTCATCCTCCCTTTATTCTAACAGTGTGTTATACTGTGTGCACTACTGTGTGTGTATGTATAAATGCATATGCATCTGAAACAGAAAGGAAATCTTGTCTTAAATGTCCACTCCCTGATATCCTATGAACTGTCCTGTATTGTACATTTTCTTGAAAGAAATTTAATGATTTCTGGACAGACTGATTAATAAAAAACTTAGGTTTAAATATTCTTGAATTTCAAGTACTTACACATTCCTGTCTGATTCATCATTGCCTTTTACTGCTTTGAAAAAGGAGCCTTACTGCATATCATTGCTCCAAGAAATAATGAAGTCACAACATCTTCAAGTTGAAATTAAACCTGATTAATTAATACTGATCAAATAGGGTCAAGAAAAACTGATCCTAATTAATTAATATCTATCGGCATTTTTTTTTTTTTTGGCATAATTTACTAATTCACCAGAACTCCAGGAATAGTTGGGAGCTTTTTTTGTTGATCTTGCTAATGGTGAAGTAGCTCCCGGCCGGTGGTTTATGGGTGCTGAGAGGACTCTGTGATATAAGAGATCTGTTAAGAGTTTAATTTTGCTGGTACATGGTTGTGTTGATAACGCTGGAAATCGTATTAAGGAAGGAAAAACGGGGTTAAATTTTGACCTCATAAATTTGTCCAGCGTCGTCTAATAATCACGCAACAAAATTATTAACAAGAATATAGGAACAGGACACAAGTAATTCTGCTACGATTTGTTTAATGAAAACTCATTCAGAACTTTGATAATATTAATGATGCATGCTTCATTACATTTGTAGGCTTGCTAGAATCTAGTGAACATTATGAGAAATCTAGAAACAGGCAAACAGAAAAGGCTAAGTCTTGATGGTAAACATATGCTAAACTCAAATAGAACCAGATAAATCTATGGAAGATCTAAAATACTAATTAGAGTAACCAAGTCTGAGTTCCAAGTCCAAATCCTCTTTTGCATGTTGGACTAAACCCCGGTTCAAATCCACCTTAACAAACTCTTTGACCTTCCAAATCCTGGGATCATTTCTACTTGAAAATCCTGAAAGATCTTCGACCCGAAAGACCGCTCCTTTCTTCAGATTCTTGCCCATATTCCTTTCAAGAAGACTTGCAACACTCTGGCTTTGCAAAAGCTGATCACCGGGGGAGGCAGACGGTGGTGATGAAGCAATAAAGGCAGAATGGGGGGAATTACAACTTCTGACATTATAAGGGAAAAACCTAGTACTTGCAGATGATGTTGAAGAAAAACTAGGATTAGGGTTCACAAGGTTAGAATTGGTAATATTAGGGTTTGTGTTTGGAAAATCCCATGAAGGAGAAGGAGAAGGAGACAGTCTCATTCTAGCCCTATCTCTTCTGTGAACATTCATATGACCCCCAAGAGCTTGTGCAGATTTGAACTCTTTTTTGCAAAAGCTGCATTTATAGTTCCTTTGAGGCCATGAAAATCCGTGTGTACGATCTTTCTCAAAGCTCAAATTTGCTGCCTCCCATTTCCCCTTAAAACTCTGATCAGAACCCAACTTCATCTTCTCCATGAAATTCTCTTTAACGCATCAAGAAATCAAAAAGCGCAAGAAACCGAATAATTAACCCAGTTCCAAAGTAAAAAAGTGAAAGAACAAAGACTACAATCCCCTTTCAGAAAGCAGATTTCTGCAAAAAAGAAGGAAAAAAAAGGGTTCTTCTTTCCTTTGTACTGATGAAGTTGGATTCAAGTAATTTGCAATGAGAGTGCATTATATAAGTGCCACTGTTCAGCTGCAAATTTTCTGTTACCAAAACTGGAGATTGCTTAAACAATAACTGGGATTTCATTTTTTGCCAAATACAGGTGAAATCTGGTGGATGGCATTATTGTGCTTCTAATAATAAATAGCTTTTGACAACCACCTCAGGGAGTTGAAATATTATTTCTGTGACAGATGCATTAACATTTACAAAGTAAGTATTATTGAGTATTTGAGTGGGGCGAGTTTGCCAATGATAAAAAGTACTAAAACTGGTTGCCATCGGGTGAAAATTAACGTTATGTTTGGCTTATTTCAGGATTTAAACACTATTCTACGTCAAGTAATTTTTTTTTTTTTTTTACGTACTCCTCTCTTTCTAACGTACTCATGGTACCTTAATTGGGTTAATTACACCTAATGTCTCCAACCTTTTAACTTTTTATAGATTATTTTTCTAATATTTAATTTTCCTATTTAGCATCCCCAACCTTTTAAAAGTTACGCTTAACGTCCCTGTGATGAAAACCGTCTATTTCTACCGTCAAAATTAAGGGTATTTTGGTAAAATATAAAAAAACTAATATTTTCTTTAAAAAAATGAGGGGGGAGACCCCAAAGCTGCCGAAAATGACGGCACTTGCTGCCGGAAATGGCTGTTGGAAATGACAGCACTTTGCTGCTAGGAATGGCAATGGGGCGGGTAACGGGTATTTTTTTTGTACCCGCCCCGAATCTCCCCCACCAGGTACCCGCCCCGTTAAGAAATAACTAAAAAATGAGAAAAAATGAAATTAAAACTACATGAAAAGTCATCCTAAGTATCATGTCAGTTTCATCTTTAGCATCTGGATTCAAAATTTTACAAGAAACAAAATATTTTTTTCAAAAAAAAAAAAAAGACCGAGAATTGGGGCGGTGCAGGTCGGGCGGCCAAAACCCGTCCCCGCCCCTAATAAGACTTCGGGGTAAAAAATTTCGCCCTGTACCCCCCGATAGTTAACGGGGTGGGTACTTACGGGTGTCGGGTAATACTGATCCCATTGACATTCCTATTTGCTTCTATTTCCGACAGCACGGGAGAGACTCCCCCCATGACAGCAAGGCTGCCAGTGGGCTTCCATTTTCCGGCAGCCTTGAGGTGGGGGAGGGGGTCTCCCCTCTCTGTTCTTTCCCCTAACATTAAAATATTTTTTTATATTTTACCTAAATACCCTCAACTTTTACAGGAGAATAGACGGTTCCGTCACATGGACGTTAAGTGTAACACTTTTAAAAGATTGGGGACGCTAAAACGGAAAATTAAATATTATAAACATAATCGATAAAAAGTTAAAAAATTGGGGATGTTTGGTGCAATTAACCCTACCTTATTTTATTTCTCGAGCAAAACATTCCCAATGAATAATCAAGTTCTTGCCGAACATTAATTACTCCTACATACTTTTGATGCCTGGATATATATTCACTCTTTATCTTTCATGTTCTGATATCGTCTTACAATTTTCACTTTCTGTCTCAACCTAAAGGTGCCTTTGAATCTACATATTTTTCAAATCTGGAGCCAAAATTTAAAGCTTATACAATTGCAGAACTGAGGTTTGTACAATTATTAACACATACCACATTTTTCTCTCTTTTAGACTTCTCTTTTGTGAATGAATTTCTAGTACTCTTAAAATATTGAAACCAATGGAAAACTTACAAATAGTTACAAGCCCAGTTAATTGAATAATAATTAAGACTCTTGTATCTAATTGTCTCATTTCTTGTTAAAATAGAGTACCAAATAGAGTATTGGAACGTTTCAGAAACTTCCTAGCACGACTATCAATGGTTACCTAATTGACCATATAAATTAAAAGCTTCAACTCATAATTGTGGCTGTGCAGAACTTGGGAGACACATAATAATTCAAGACAGAAAATCCAGAAATAAATAGAGGGCAAGAAGCAGAATAAGCTTTTGCAAGGTTGACTCTTCAATCTACAAATACAAGATTAAGAATTCAAAAAATCTGGCGATGTACTCAGTTCCAAATTGCACTTTCTTCAGTTATGACGTGTAATTGCAACCCGAAAAGATGTTCTAATTAATTTGAGCATAAACATGAACTTCATTTCGAAAAGATTGATGAGGGAATATTAAACAATTGCGGAAAGTGATCAAATCAATCAAATTTCTGTTGCTTCCTGTAACAATCAAATGTCCCCATCAGGGCAACTCCTAAAGAATCGTCAAGGATTAAATGCTATCACATCTTTTTGAAAAATGAAACTTCGAACTACTAGAATTTCTCCAGTTTGATATTCCCATCTGATTAAAGTAATGTGCTTTCCGACGCCTCTGATGACGATAACCAATAGACAAGCACTTGGACTAATTCAGAGATAAATGCCATGACAAACTTGAATTTCCGATCAAGTAATCCGATCATTTGTTTCTCGTCCAGACCAAATGGGATAAGTTCCATAAAAGAACACAAGGTCCATCTATGGTTCATTCACGAGATTATTAACATACCATTTTCGTTTGTGTCCTCATTAATGCTAATGTATTGGCAAACCTTTGGATTGAAACTCGATACTCATCATTCTGCCGTTGGCAACAAAAAGCTAAAGCCAGAGTTCTCGCGAATAAGTGGTGGTGGTTCGATATCTGAAATATCAAATTGATCCATTGATTTGGAAAGGTCGTCTACTGAGAATGGTATGCTGCATATCCAATGAAGAAAAGTTACAGATAACTGCAGTTGAAAAATTCTGAGGAAGAAAAAGATCTAGACAAGCATAAACTGCAACAGCATAAATTGGATGCCAAAAATGACATGTTCAACCTTGAGTCATCATCCAACAGGAATGAACTGCTGACAGCGTTGTTTGAATCCTCCGTCATTAACACCCTCATGTTAGATATAACCTATGTAAGAAAAAAGTCAAGAATGGTAAAATTGCCCAGATACCTGATTAATATACCCTGCCTCGTCAATCTCCCCATATAAGTTCTTCTAACACTGATGACCAAATACGTAATTTTGATGAAGAGATTATACAAGTGACTGTGCGTGATGAACATAAATATAGAGTTATGTAAGTGATCCATGTTAAGAAGTGAAGAATATCCTATGATCCTGCCATCCATTCATCTAAGAAAGCATATAAAGTACACCACATGGTATTGGAGCACACAGAGCTTCTTCATAACAAATTATGAAGGATGTAATTTATATAAGTGAGATCTGTTTTAGGAAACGAACATCCTACAACCCTGCCAAATAAAGAAGCATATAAAAGTACCTAATGAAGGGCATTAGTGCATATAGATGTCCTTTCTAACACATTATGAAGGGTGAACGCCTAAGGCCTCTGGTAAAAACTGAATCTTGTCTACACGTGAGGAGGGGCGTGTTGGAGATTAAGTTTACATAATCTAATGGATCCCCTTTCTAACAGCTTAATCTTTTAGTTGTCATGGTTCAAATAAATAAATTAGAACAAGATACAGCAATAAACTTACATCTTGGGATAGGCTATGTGTGCCATATTTATCATCCCAGTACATTGTACTGATTCTGTAGAGCTGCTGAATACTGAGCACCTGCAAAACACAGAATTTCAGAGCAAGACATATGTGGGTTTCAGATAGATGGCTATCTAGGGAAGGCACGTGTAACTGCTTACTGGACATAAATCATGACTTATTTCATCCAGAGTCTTCTTTGGCTTCTGATGTATAACCTGTTTCAGTAACAAGACAGTTCAAAATGATTATTAGCCATAGTCTTTACAAACTTTAAACTAATGAACTCAAATCTTTAATCTTTTTCCTTTGTCAGGGAATCACCAGTTGGTGCCCAAAAGGGTAACTCCCGCTAGTCAAAAACTTACACGGATTAAGTAGTGTCAAAAGATTGTATTCGCTTAAGCCCCAATTTATGCTTGATACAGAATATTGGACCAACATGACAGTTAATACGCTATCATCTTTTTCCCCCCTTCTTTGGATAGTATTTTCTTCTCCACCTTTCCGAACATAAAGTAAGAGGACTGCACTTTCATGAAATAAAATCACTCCATAGAAGCCAGTGATTAGCAAAACGACCTGTGACACACTAACTCATTTGCTTTCTTGTGAGTTCCAAGCCGTGGCACTTAGATTTTTCTCAATAAAATTTTCTTTTTTCATGTACTTTTTCTCTTATCCCCCATTTGTCACTTTGCAATTCGATCTACTATTATGCGGATACAAAAGATGGGGTAGACAACTTCTGCTTTCCATTGATTAAAGCAAGAAACACTGGAACAGGAATGTTTCTTTTAAGTGATGGTAGAAAAGTGCACCATACCAGAAATCCAATTGCTTGTCTTATATGCTTGAGCTCATCCCAAGAGGAGCCTGTGTACTGAAATACACTTCAAACTTTAGCAGGTACTGAGGAAGCAAGCAACATGATAAAATCACTAAATAAATACCTCTTCAGTCGCCTTGTAACACCAATGTTCCAGTTCAGCCAATCCAGCCTTCACGTATTCACCATTGCTAAAGGAACAGCATTCTCGTCTTAGCAAAAGACTGCAACAACGATGACAACATTATTTCCTTAGCCTGGTACATGAATGTCAATTGGATATGGACACGACGCTCTTCCGATCATGCATGAAACATAGTACCTGTTAAATAATTGAACATTTATGAATGAAAATATTTGTGTGAACACCTTTCGAACCAAAAATGGAGGTACCTGAAGATAGATATACAAGAAATCATGTCAACTGCATGCCAAAATAGAGGAGAGATATAGATTAATGTAGATATAACCAGATGAAGCAATATTACTTCATGAGGAAAAGACACATCAAAACACCAAACGTTACACAAAATGACAAAGATACTTGATGCTGAAAAACATTCAAGAAACTGTAAGGGGCAGGAGACATTAGCCAGTTCCAATTATTGGGGTAAGACTGAGAAGTCAATTTTAATTTACAAATGAAATTCTTTGAAATTCTCAGTGGTAACAGTCTAGTCCAGGAAACATCAGAAAATGTAATTTTCATGAATATCCATAGACATTGGAAGTTGAACACATAATTTATTTGGAAGCACCAGTAAGAGTAACCATTCCTTTTCAAAGCTAAATGATAAGTGTTCTTTTGATATATTTTTATCTTTGCAACTTCTTTCAGGAAATAAATTTCAAGCATGGGTTCAAAGTCTTCAAATCAGTTAAAACTCTAAACTCTGTAATTCAGGCTTCGAGAAAACACAAGCTGACTTAGTCTTTACTATTAGTGTTGCTCCCGTAAAGGCACAAATCAAACTTATCAATTAAATGAGATGCCATAGCAATATTTCAACTACACTTCCAAACTTTTATAGTAATAATAAGCTCATTTATCTGCAGCCAAAGAAATCAATAATCGAAAGACCATCAGATCATTGATTTGATAGTCATTATATAATCCATCTTCTGATCTATACTGGGCCAAATAAGTGATATTTAACAAATGGCAGATACACCTTGGTAAGAATACGGTTCCAGATATTATGCAAACTAGCTCGTAATCTTACTGACCTGAGCTCAAGCAGATTCAAGCTCGTGTTAGATAAATAAATCAAAACTGAGGCAATCAAGGAGAAACCTCAAGTTTTTAATTTGAAGCTTAAACGTATATGAGAGAAGAGAATTATGCTAATTTATGGGAAACTTTTATTACAACACTTTAACATTAGTTTGCATATCAAACCATAAAGATGAATTTGGGGAGTGACAGACATAGTTGCCAACAAATGGAATCCCTAGTCATCAACTGCCATCACTCTGTTGCACGAAATGTTTTAAAAGTCCACAAATAGCTCTTTAAGAAATGGTTAGACAAAATTATGGGAAACATATTAGAGAAAGATGACAAATCTATGCAAGTAGTATAAGTGAGAGATAATGTACAGGGGTGGAATATATACACGCAGATTTGATCAACTTCAATGCCAGAAAGTGACAAGATAATTCTGCTGCATTGTGATATTTTAATTCGTCCATAAATATTTTGTTGATGCCAAAGTACAAAAGGACAAAGAGAAATGGTAATATGATGCTTACATGGTTGCCTTTTAGTATGCTCAAAAAATTCCCCATGCTCTTCACAATTCCTTGCCAGTGAGCAATTAAAATTTCCTGTGCTGCAGCGTGTGCCAGCGCGCGGGCTGTTCCTTTCATCAAGTTTGCTCTGGATATTCTTGGAGCCTATATCAATGAACTACCATAAATAAAGCGATGTACCAACTAAACAAATGACAACTGAATTTCATTGTCAGCTTTTCTAAAATGTGTTGACTTGGTAAGAGTAATAAGAAGTACCTGAATGCATAATCCCAGCAAGGGAGAAATTTCTTTTTTCAAATTATCACGGATCATTCCATATATTTTCTCTACATATGCAGTCAGTTGCTGTTTAAAAAGTAGCGCTGGGTATTTGGCTTCTACTTGGCGTAAGGTACCAACCGAATCATCATTTAGCAAAGAAAGACTAATGCCTTGAGGTGTGCTGCGGAAACTCTGGCAAAGAGAGAATGTTAATGCTTCAAAGATGCTTATTGGATACAATTATGATCATGGTGGGCTAAGCTAGAAGGCTGATTTTAATTAAAACAAGTGGGCTTTGGAATAAGTAATTCTTTTGTTGTTCACAAATGAAATGTAGGTTTACTTATTTTGACCAGAAGGGATGGTAGTTTCATAGTAATTATGGCTGTGCTGTCATTAACTATATTTATAGCTGTAATTATGGTCATCATAGTCGAGAGATGTGTACACATACATGTCTCTTTGTAAAGTTTAATATATTGAAATGTAAGTTCAGAATTTTCTACTTTTACAAAAATGAAATTTTCAGTTACCTGAGTCATTCTCCCAAATAGAGTAGCTGATGGTGCACGCCTATGTTGTGGAGCTGAACCAGCAGCTCCTCCAGCCTTTAATGTACGTTGCAACATCAACAACAAAGTTGATGCGTTGGATAACCAGTAAGCCAAGATATCATTGTTTTCTTGTGTCTTCAAGTTCAAAAGAAATGTGAAGTTATACCAGGCCTGTAAAGCTAAATAAAACTGGCTATGAAGAGAATGCATTTTAGATGCTGCGTTTCCTACCTCAATAGCAACACCAATGGTTTGTATTATCCTGTCAAAAATGCTTGTTCGCTCAGCCTCAAATGAATGCCAATGCCTAAGACACTTGTAGATAATGCATGCAGCAACAGGCCTGCCTCTTGAGAAGCCTAAATGCTGTGCAACACATCGTATGAGCAAATCTTGATACTCTTGTTGTTTCTCATTCAGTGATTTTTGAGGTCTATCATCAATCTCCGATGGATCTCTTGCATTCATCGAAGCACTATGAAACTCCTGTTAAAACATCAACACGGTATCAACATGCTATGACTCTGCCTATGTAGAGTTATTTCTAACAGTACTGCTCTTTACTTACAACACTTGTCTTTGAGCTTTCAGCCCTCTGCAGATTTCATCAAAAACAAACAAGATATAAGTAACCCAATAATATGTTCTGGAAATACCTGCTGAAACTATTTGTTCTACAAACTACCTGCATGATTGACCTTGAACTTCTGGACATCAATTTAGTAGTCTGAGCCATGGCTAGAGCCTGCTGGCGAAGAACTTTATTTTCTGATTCCATGTTGGTGAGCTTCTCTTCAAGCCTATTAAAAGGACAATGTTTGTGTTAACTGTACACCTGTGAAATGTTTAAGCAGTAGATATTCCCAATTTTTTAGCACAAAAGTATAGAGGATAACTAAGAAAGCAAGTGAATGAAAATCAAAATTGTTTAAAATGAGAGAAAAAATATGGTAAGCATTAGACTAATAATGAACAGATGTTGAAATAGTGTGTATTCACTCGTAGGGATATGACCAATGCCTAATATTTTCAGAAATACAAACAAGATAAGGAGAGATTAACAAAAAAGAAATATTACTTGCCAGTTGCCCCAGACGAAAATGTACACAAAAAAAAAAAAAGTAGTTTTTTAATTAATGCAATTCACATGAAATTATAGCTTTCTTGAATTCAAATGTAATAAATTAATAATAGTTGCAACCGCTGAATACATTTCGTTGTATAGATTGGTATTAACATTGTGGATTTTAAATAGGAGCTCGCACTGACTCACCCAAAGATGAACAAAACTATAGGAGTAACTATGAAACAAACTAAGGGATCAGAAGGTTACAGTGAAAAAACATTTATCTTGATTCTTACCTAGGTACAGTTAAAACATGCTTTATTAAGATAAAGGAAGGAAAGAAAATGGTTGTTGTACACTGTTGGATCAATAAGGCAATACCATAGCTCAGAACTTAAAGTAACCAAATATAAATCCACATCCACAGACCTTTTCTAACGTTAGTATGAGAACGGAAAAGGTGCAGCAGCTAGTAACACATTGATTTTAACGAGTATGGGCTACAGAACTCTTAGAATACTTCCGAAATACAAGTTTTCAATTCATAAGCCATTGGAGTACTATGTCATAGAAACTTCAATGTCATGTTTGACCCTACTGGACTCACTTATGGGATACTATAAAATAGCATTTTCAAATGAAATTTTATCTTCCTTTAACACAAGGACAGTGGCCTTCATTGACAGTGGAAATTTTGTGGAGAAAGAGACATTTTATACATTTTCGGAACATAACGACAAAGGCATTACTAAACCTGAATGACTTCCAAACCCTAAATTGGGAAGGAAAGATTTCAACCACAGCTAAGATATTGTTCTTGTTAAATCACTACCTGGCAGCATTATAAGAGATAGTGAATGATTGTGCTCCTGTTGGCAGTGTTCATACATCAAGAATGTCAAAGATTTAGTTCGAAACTTACCTTGCTGTACCCATACAACAGGCAGTGATAAACTTGATTAACTTTCAAACTTTAAATTGATCGGGAAAGATTATAACCCCAGCCGAGATAATTTTTTAGTTAAAAAACCAACAGAAAGTGAAAAGTTTGAGGTTACTCATACTTGATGACTTGTTTGCTTTTGCAGCACAAAAAAGAGATCCTCAATGGATACGCTCCTATTGGCATTATTCATATTCCAGGAATGTCAGAGGTTAGAGTTTGAAATTTACCTCATAGTACCTACACAACAATTAGCAACAAAAGGGGATATGTCTTCACTCTTCATCTTTCTAGCAATTGACGGCGCTGGAACTCTAATCAAAACAGCAAGAAAAGGGAAAGAGGAAGATTTGTGATTTTTCTTTTTTTTTTTTTTTTTAAATTCCATTGTCGACCTTGCTGTTTAAGTTGAGTATACAAGTCCATCTTGACCTTAACCATAGGTCAATATATTCTTTGTACTTTGTCCCACAACAAATCAGGATCCTAGATTGAGAATGCTTCAGAAGCAAAGATCCTCAGTTAATGATATAAGAAAACAGAGCAAACTTCATCTTGGAAACTTGTGTTTCATTATCTGTATAGCGTCAGCCATTTCCTTAAGCCAACCTTTCTATAGACTGATGAACAAGAAGGAAATTTTGAAGGTATATTAAGAACAGATGAGAGGTTACATAGCCATTAGGAAAATTTAACAGAATCTGAGAACTAAAATCTTACCAAAGGTTGAAGAGATGGAAGATGAAAAGCTGACATGGAAGAATCAGATGATGATGCTTTATGCGGGCCATCCACTGGTACTGATGTGGGAGGGGGACTAACATATTTCTTCCGCAGACATTTACTTAGAAAGCTGGCAAACTGTTACGAGGGGTCGCCAGATAACAAAAACCACCAGTGGATTGAAAACAAAAATATTTTTAGACTGCCGGACACTAAGTTATCTATGAGTTAGAACCTTAACAGGCAGAGTCCCCAGAAAATTTTAGTTATCCCTAAGGGTTTTTTTCCCATTAATGATCACATATCAAAATTAAGGTTATATGTAAGAAAAGCTTCAAGTTTTATTAAGTTTTGCCTAGTAGACTTGCAGATGATGACTCGTTACAGCATTCTAGAAAAATGGTCCAAAATGATCCATGATAATATAAGAAAAATGTAGAATAGGACTAGAATGCTGCTAGAGTCTAACTTTATAAAAAATTCTAGGAGACTAATCCTACTTATTGGATAGGGTCCATCCATTCAAGTGAGGTAGAGAAAATAGAAGGATATGGAGCCTCATTTCTAAACACATAGGGCTATAGGAGTGTTGAAAGTTGACTCGACACAATACATGTTAAATTTTAGTTATTCGCTAGAGCAATCTCTTTTACTAGCCCACGTAAAAAAACACAACTAATAAACATTTCAACTACAAAGTTCCATAAAAAAAAGATTCCGATATTATTAAGCTTGATTATTTAATAAGTCTTTCCTGAATACTGTCATCATCACATGGAAAGCCATTAGATGCAGAATAAGCTTCTAGAGTTTTGCATTGAATCTTGATTTTAATTCATATTTCATGAGTTCATTCCAAATTGAAGATATAATCACACTTAATCAAAGCAATGCAAAAGGTATATTAGACTTGAAAACCAAATATAATGTTATATGTTATGAAAAAGAAGTTTATTAATGCTATTGTGGATAGTTCTATGCACACGTGTTATATACAACACAAAATTTACATTCTATGTTAAGCTAACATACTTACTAAGATGTCAAAGTGTTAATATCTAGATACCTACAAAAGGCTAGGATAGAAACAGATACAACAAATGGAAAGAGCAACTTGCATCAGAAGAAGTCATCGAATGCCCCCTCCCTGTCACTTTCCCAGTGTTCGGTCCCTGCACAAGCCAACCATCAAGAGAAAAAGAAATGTATAATGGAGTTTATTATCGGGATCTTGCTCAAACAAAGTTGAATTAAGATTTGGAACAAATGCGTTTATATGTAAGAGTAATGAGGAGACATCAAGTCTAAAAAGGAATGAATGGTTAGGTAGAAAGATTTTTAATCAGGTAGTAACAAAAAAAGATGGGTTTGTGACTGTCAAGAGAGTTTTAGTGTAGACGGTGAGTTACGAAAACTACACTAACCTGAGTTCTCAGCTGCTGAAAGATCCTGAACTATAAGCTGGAAAGCACCGGGATTGAAAGAAGAAAGGTTTGCTGGAGTTGAAACAGGAGCTGGAAATGTGAAATCTGAGTCACTAGATGTAGTCTCAGAAGGATTGGACATGTCATCATCATGATCATCTCTAGCAATAAGTCTTGAGGTTGAACTCAAATTGGATGAGGAACATAAAATCATTTTCAGCTCCGAAAATTGACCTGACATGCTGTATATCATCCTGAGGCACACTAGATCATATCTAATATTAGTCAAATGGCACAAGGGATCCTTCTAGTCTTACTATATATTTATTTATACAACTCCTACAACCATATCAAAGTATGTCATAGGTAACCCTTGAAACTTTTAAGGAACCTCATCATTCTCACTAGTCTTCCAATATATCTTAATATCCGATTGATCTTCTTAATTAAGATACACAATGAAAATCCTATTAACATGATCTTGATTATTTACTATAAGCAACTATTCTATTTTGGGTAATGAAAATTTACCATATTTAGCTTCTAACTCAAGTGTTATCTGAACAAGATCTAGTGGCAATACCTTAGATTCATTTATAATAATAAATTACACATGGTCTCAGTCATTCTTAAAATGTTAGATATTGGATTTTCCATTTCAGAATCAGGTAGGACACTCTTTTGTTCCACCAAGTGTACCAAAAGGGAAAAATATTAACATGAAAATAGCCATTAGGTTGTGTAATATTAGTGCAATAAATACACAACACAGGAGTTAAACACAATGAAGGAACGAGGTCTCTTTTTCTACTAATAACGAGGTCACTTTTTCTACTAAAACTCACTGCTAACAATAATTAAAAAGAACGAAAGTATCCTAAATGATAGCTTATGTAATGTTGGTTCCAAAAGATAACCAAATATTACAATTGTTGGATTTCTTCTTAGTTGGCAGCGTACTTAGAACTAAAAAAAAAAAATGTCAGAGAATCAAACAGTCTTGAAGCGGTGGGAAAAATATATTTTTCATATGCACCTACAGGCGAAGTATGGAGACAGGTAGCCATCTCCATCTATAACTGCTTTGGCTGACAAGTTTAAGTTACATATATCCATCTCTCTATGTGGCTCTAAAAGAATTTGAAAACTAAAAATGTACCATTAATCAGTCTTATCATGCAATTTAGAATACAAAAAATGCAACATAACCTAGGTAGAAAAAACAGAATTTAGCAGGACAGGTAATATTAAAAAAAAAATATCACTAATTAAATCTTGTTAACTTACATATACCAACTCACGGCATTTAAAAAAAAGGGATACCAAATCACACAACACGCACAACAATTGTTCTAAATTTCTCTGGAAATTTGTTTGGTTTAAATAAAATGGATTGACAAAACATGAAAGATAACAAACAATAACCAAGTGACAAGAACCATCTAGGTAGGTACTTATAAGAATTATGCTACCTGTTTAATGATTCCTGAAGTTGATGTACTCTTCTTTCAGTTTCTTCTAACTTCTGAGATCTTTTCATTGCTCTGCTCTACGGCTTCAGAAACTTTTCTTTCAGCATCGTCAGCTCGTTGTTTTTCCGATTGCAATAATTCCTGAGAATTAGACGATTGTATATAGCTTCGAGAATACTATTAGAGTATGCTAAACAGGATTTGGAAGGAGAAGGGGTGAGTAACATCATATTTGACTTGCATCACCTTCAAGTTTTCAACTTCTACAGTTAGAGCATCAATCTTCTCTGTATCTTCTACTGGAACAGGGGTTTCTTGGACAACTAAGGAGGCTTCTTCAATTGCTTTATGAGCAGTCTCACGCTCTTTGAGAAGTAATGCATTTGTTTCGTCGACTTTGCTTTGCATAGACTGCAAGGATTGCTGCAATTTTGCAATTTCCTGTGCCTTTCCCTCCTCCAAGTCCGTCTGTGAATAGGAATCTCAAATTTCGTAAAAGAACAAAAGGCAGTAAGCCACATCAGTGACTCTACATCTTTATTTATGTGATTACGCCTCTTCAATTCACACGATAAAAATGTGGAAAAGCATCGAAAACTAAAAAGACAATCCTGGAAGAATAATGCACAGTGGAAATAATTGTACATGTAATTGCATACTAGCTTCATGATGCTTACACAAAAGTGTGAACATATTATTTTATGTCCTTACCCTTAGACGCTTTTCCAGCTGAAAACGCAGTGTGAGGTCTTCCACCTGTTTTTCTAGCTTATCCTTCGCTTCTTTAAGTGCACCTGTTTCTCTTGCAGCCTACACATAATTGAAGCGTCTATTAGAAGTGTGCTGTGTGCACATAAAAAGAATTTCAAGGATGAAAATTACACCTCTTTATTTTCCTCCGTAGCAAAAAACCAAGAGATCTCAAAAACATATTATCATTTGCCTCAATCTACAATATATGTTCACTCAATAAACATATAGCATTACAATGCCAACAACAGTACATGCTTCACAAAGTTCACCATATAATTCAGATGTAATTGCATCCAGCAACAGAAAAATACTCTGTTATCTTGTGGCATATACAAATATGTAATAGGTAATGACAGCATCTAACCTAAAACAATGGCAAATTCTGTCGTTAGGTTTAGCATGCACTAACATTGCAAAACTTAAGAGACTAATAACTTTTAGATATGCAACAGTTTTATGATTAAAACTGTAAAAACAGCACCACGTACCGGTGATTAAAACTGTAAAAACAGCACCACGTACCGTCTTTAGTTGCCGGAGCTCTTTCTTAGCAACTCTACCCCTCCATCTGCATTGAGTCACAATTGATGCCCTTATGAGTCTTTTGTAGTATGAAAAAGCTCTATGTCCACGCCAATGAGCCTGAAAACACCATTTCCTGTCAACGACGACACATCAACTGGCATAGAGACTGACGGAAAGAAAACTTAGTCACCTGTATAATAGTTGCTGCTTTAGATTTATTTCTATATCGGAACTCTCTGTGCGCAGCCATTGCCCGTATTCCTGTCTGCAGTACCACAACAGAGTATTTGAGTGTTGTGTAGCTCTTTCTTGCCAAATATCCTCTCGATCTTGTCTGAATTTTAAGTGATGCGGCCTCCCTTTTCATATCATGAAATAATCTACAAGAAAGTCTTCCTGATAGCCATAGAAAAAAGGATGGTCAATCCAGAGAAGATGGAAATGGATAAATGCAAAATATGATCACTCAAGATTAATCCAGCAAAAAGCTTCATGCTTGTTATAAGCTAGAATGTACGAGTCAATGTAAGAGAAAATAGTATACTGGGTAACTTAAAGCATATACGTAAAGAATCATCAAGTTGAAATGTTTAATATCAGAAACCTCTACATATGGATTGTAAAGAAACTGCTATCTTCTGCAAAACAAGAAAATGTGTCCGAGCAATATGAGTTCTAATCTTCCTTTGTATTGTCTTTGCTGCATTGCCAAGTTTAAGTGCTCTGCGAGCATCTAGCTCTGCCATCTGACCGGCTCTCAGAAAGATTTTTGATTTTCCCGTCTGCAATGAATGAAAGCAATGTTAAGCGTATCTGGATTCAGAAAATAGAAAATTATTCTGTCTAGAGGATACCAAGCAAAGACAATAAAGCACGTGATCATTATATTAACGTCAAAAGGATGGGTACAAATAAAAGCAATAGAAAGTAGAAAAGAAATATCTCCTTTCCTAACCAGTTTTGGAAAATATCTTTCTGTGCAAATAAAAGCAATGAAAAATATCAGTCTGTACATTAACCAAAATGTTTAATTTTAAATCAAGAAAATGGATCGAACATTGAAAAAATAGAAGTTAAACTCATTGTACAGAAAGATAATTTTTTATTGCAATTTAATGGAATAGTTTCCTTTCTGATTTACTTGTATGCTCTCATACAAAGAAACTTTATGTTAGGGGCAAACTGAATAATCATATGGTGCTTATTTTAATAAATAAAACAAGAATGCTGTCAGCAGCAAGACAAATTAGCATTACCTGAGCCCCAGCAAGACCCATTTTATCCAAAAGCTTTTTGCATGCTGTTTTTTCATCATTGCTGTTATATTAAGGGATAAAGCAGGCAATAGAATTCAGCAGATAATTAAAAATCGATCTCAACATAATTGAGCTTAAAATTGTACTTACTTCCCTTCCAAGACCTCAGGAGCAAGAAGACTAAATCGATTAAGGAATTCAAAGAAAGTCTTGCGAGTAGGGTAACCGGCACAACTGATTCTAATTGCTTCCAACACACCCTGCCAGCAAACCAAAGTCATATATATACAAGTCGATTGACCATGCAAATAATGAATTATAAAGGGGTTAGAAAACTCAGTAGCTGCATCATAATCATACAGATCGGAAGAGCGTCGTAGTTGCTGCATGATATTGACATTCTCAAAGATAGCAGGTTTAAGTTTGTTGTTAGGTTTCACACATCTAATGTAATGAGGTTCTGTGGTATTTAGTGTTTCCATCAGTTGTTGAAGTTGTAGCTGTACCAAGAAATCAAAACATCAGTTTCAACTTCATTGTGGAAGATCTCAATAGCTCAAACCGTTGGCAAATCCACATTAATAATATATTTCTAGAAGATTATTGTGCAGGGGGCTGTTAGAAAATATCAAAAGTACCTTAAAACGAGAACCTATTGATGAAAACTTAGAAGACTTGTTTGAAGATTTGGTTGACTCCTCAACAACCGGAGGAAAAAGGCCTGCTACAAAGGTACATTTGGAAGCACTTAACAAATCTTGATATTCAGGAACGACATAATCTTTGTTTTTATCCAAAAATTGATCAGACTGGTACTGAACCTGGAATGAGAAAAAGGGATGAAAATCAAAATATGTAAAATATCCAATTAAACGTAACTGGAATAAACAAAATGTACGTAAAATGAGATTACCTCCCCAGCATAGTGAGAGACTGTAAAATCCGTACGGGACAATTTTGGTTTTATAAAACGTTTGTGGGATTTGAATGTCTGATAGAGCTTTTGCGAAAATGTTTCATGTGTTGACTTGGGAAACATACTGGAAAGAGAACAGAAAAAGAACACAAAATTCATTACAAAGAGCATTAGTTGTTGACGGTATGAAATATGGAATCAGTTATGCATTGCAAACTATGTTAAAGCAGATGAGGTTTCCACAGTCAACTGCACAGCAAGAATAAATATTTTCTGAATCATAGACCTACCATGCCTCATCAAGAAGAGCAACGATTCCTCCAGGTTTCTGCAAAATGCGAGGCAAAAACAATATTACAAAAATTATTGCTTCAGAATGCAATGCTTCAATAATGAAACATCAAGAGTGAATTACATAACTATAAACAAAATTGAGTACAAGGTAATTATGAAAACAACCATATGGAATTAATATTTAATTAGATGGGTCTCAAAGCTTTAAAGTGCCAGTTTCTAAGCTTCAAGGAAATAAGAATGGTCATGGCCTTTGAAAGGTTAAATAAAGAATGGTCATTTAGAAAAGGGTTAGCTCTCTAAAGTTGGGGATCTTGATAAATCCTAGGTCGACATCAATTTTGACTTATGGCAAGCTGGTTTTCTTTGCAATGCTTCAAGTACGTAGGCAGTTTTAGCCTCTGCACCAAGTCATTATCATGTGAAAGCTCAAAAGTAAAATAACCGTCCTTAGCATTATAATATGCTACTAAATTGAGGAACCTTTTCAATAAGATCCAAAACGTCTTGGTTATCTACAAACTCTATGTAGCTCCAATCAATCTCTTCTTTTGTGTATTCCTCCTGCTCCATCTTGAAAACATGCTGAAAATTTTTCACAGTATTTCAGTATTATGTTTAAAAACTGATTCAGTCTGGTAAACGAGTCAACTGATGTACCTGGTTAAAATGTTGTTGCAGCTTTTCATTTGTAAAATTAATGCAGAACTGTTCAAAACTGCACATGCAATTGGTTTCTTGTGTTACAAATACAAAGTTAAATGACACAACCATGTTTGTAATATCAACCTGTGCTTACCTATTACTTTTAAAACTTTCAAACCCATATATATCAAGAACACCAATCAAACATTTTGAGTTTGGATCTTGCCCAATTGAATTATTTATTTTGTCCACCAACCTGTAAATATATAAGAACTGCATCAATTTGAGTTAACCAGGTAATAAAACTGTTGATATACATAATAATGAATAAACTAGCATCATACCAGTCGAACAAACGAGAGTATATTGTTTTGGCTAATCCATCCCTACTAACTGCAGCGCCATCAGGATCAAGACTTCTCTTGATAACTTCTTCAGGAGTAACCATAACACGCTTCAGTACTGCATCTTGCAGTCCATTAAGATCACACCTTAAGAAAAAATGACAAAGGACAATCAAATCAGGGAACTAATTACTGTTATGAAACATTTTAGAAGGGATTGAAGTCATACATGAGAAGCTCTGCCACAGTCTGAAGATGGAACTTTGCTTTGTCATCCTTGAGAACTGATGAATCAACTTCTTGCCCCTTAGAAAATTCAACATTACCAAGATGGAGAATAGAAGCCACGACTCTGAAAATTGCATCCTGATAGAGTAACTAGGTTTTAGCATGTGCAGAGAGAGCAAAAGGGCAGCAGAAAGATACTGCTCATAGGACTTCACCTGCTCTTTTTGACTTATTCCGACAATATCCATGGCCCTTCTTGTTTCCAGATATTCACGTGCATCACTTACGCCAACTAATTCGTAGCAATTTGATTGATTGAGATAGCGAAATGTTTTAGGATGTTCCAACTTATACTTCTCAATTTCCTGAAGAGTAAAAACCGCAATCATAGAATAAACTTGCCGAGGCCTCAAATTAATCTACATTTTGTGAAAAAAAAAAAAGATCACCTCTTGCGGCGCTGCACAAAGAAGATAGAAGCAGTGATAGTTGCGTTCGGGATCTGAAACTTGGCAGACGCGAGATCTCTCAAGGAGATATGTTCTGATTGCTGCCCCTGAAATTCTTCCTTGCTTATCAAACTGAATTTCAACAAATTTACCAAATCGGCTGCACCATTTTAAATGAATTAGTTAGGAATAAACTTACAGACTGCTACATTCACTTGGAAATTCTATCCAATAGATGTCAATTAGTCCACTAGGAATCGAGCAATATCTCACCTTGAATTGTTATTTCTAACAGTTTTTGCATTTCCAAATGCTTCAAGTACTGGATTTGACTGCAATGAACCACTCAATGAACTTAAAATATGTCATGGATGAAGCGGTACATGAAGACCATAAAGAGTATAAGGAAAAGTTTATTTAATCTTTAAAAATTATGTCTGGTTATAGGTTTGAACTTGTGAAGAGAACCTCTGGATTGAACTTGTGATTAAGCTTCATATATCTAGCTTCCTTTATTCACAGTTCTTGTTTAGATAATGAATAAGATAAGCATAATTGGGACAGTAAAAGAAAGAAGTAAACAGCTTAACGGGGTTTTATTTTCTAATTTATCTGACAACTCTATCTCAGCAATATAAGTAATACATATTTATCATTAACTCGCATTAAAGTCAATCTTTTGTACGGTTTTAGTATATCAATTATTTATTTCAAGTAATATGTGCATAAACCCAGAAACCCAAGCAGACTTCCAAGATAAGACAGTTCGGCATCCACATATTCTTGAAAGTATAAGTTTACACAAATTTAACGTTGTTGACAAGCATAAAATTAAGATTATTTATCTTACCTCGAGAACTTGTTGTTCAACAGTCCGTCCTTCAGTGCCTTTACGGCCACCCAAATAGGCAAGATAGCGCATAAGCATTTTAGTAGTTTCGGTCTTACCAGCACCACTTTCTCCACTTACCAGAATAGAGTTACTTTTTCCCTCATTGATCATTGCCCTATTTATTTTATTTCAGTCAGCTTAGTATATTAACATAATCCTTTTATGAATTAATAAAGAAAAATTGTACATCATGGAATTACCTATAAGCAACATCTGCAATGGCAAACACATGTGGACTCAGTTCACCAAATGGTGCGCCCTTGTATTGTTCCATCATGTGGCCATCATACAAGTGAGGCAATCTTTGAAATGGATTGATAGCAATAAGAATGCTACCAGTGTATGTCTGCCATAATTTAAGAGTACAATATTATGATAGAACCACCCATGACTGTGGTAATTAAACTTCTTGTTGATCATAGATTAAACATTTATTGAAACGGATCCTCATGATAATCACTTACATATATTTCATTGAGCTGGTATCTCGATGCCAAGTTCTGAAGGACTCCTGGTTCATGCAAATAAGATAGTTTGGTCATGTCATCAACTCCGGCAGAAGGTGCATCCTCATCTTTAGGGTATATTTTTACCAAATTAGCTACAACCTTGATAAGTCGGGGGGAAAATGAAAAAGGAAAAAGAAACCATGAGTGAGAATTGACTTCTTTGTAAACTTGTTCTGATAAAAATTTTAGCATGATATAAGAATTTTGATCTTGACTGGCAGCATTAGGACAATGCACTAAGGTTATAACAAGAAGCAAACGGTATATTTGTTGATAAACAAAACAAATAATATGGAGAAATACAACATAATAGTCTCTTGTGTGAATACATTTAGAACTGCAGAGGAGGAGAAATGGCTGAATATAACTAGTTAGAGCAACGGGGGGGGGGGGGGGGGGGGGGGGGGGGGGGGGGGGGGGGGG